>CAUPSL010000977.1:0-20000 GCA_963514005.1 Raja brachyura
TCTACCCCGCCATTTAATCGTGGCTGAGCTATCTCTCCCTCCTAACCCCATTCTCCTGCCTTCTCCCCATAACCCCTGACACCGCACTGATCACGAATCTATCTATCTCCACCTTAAAAATACCCACTGACTTGTGGCCTCCCTCCACAGCCGTCTGTGGCAAAGAATCCCACAGATTCACCGCCCTCTGGCTAAAGAAATTCCTCCTCATCTCCTGCCTAAAGTTACGTCCTTTAATTCTGAGGCTGCGCCCTCTGTTCCTAGACTCTCCCGCATTCACCCTCCCCAGGCCTTTCGCTGCTCGGGGAACCCAGATGCCTGGAGAAGAAAAAAAGGCCACAACAGTAGCCGAGGAATTTCAAGTCCGGTTAATTGAAACAGCGTGGAACAGTAAGTCTGTGTTCCTCCAAAGTGTTGTGTGTTCATTAAATCCCATCTGGTTGACAACTGACCTTTCTGGGGAAAAAGGGCCTTCATTATTATACCCTCGCATCCCCCCTCCCCCCTGTCCCTCCCCCACCCCAGCCCAGCCATCGTACCAGTTTCACTGTTGTCCCGCTGAGTTTCACTGCCAGCAGCCCACAGCCAACAATGGACCATTGTGGGCTCCACCTATTTAGACAAATAGACAATAGACGATAACCATATAACAATTACAGCACGGAAACAGGCCCTCTCGGCCCTTCCAGTCCGTGCCGACCATTATTTTCCCCTAGTCCCATCTACCTGCACTCAGACCATACCCTCCATTCCCCTCCCGTCCATATACCTATCCACTTTACTTTTAAATGTTAAAATCGACTTCTGCTGGAAGATCATTCCACACAGCCACCACTCTCTGAGTAAAGAAGTTCCCCCTCATGTTACCCCTAAACTTCTGTCCCTTAATTCTCATGTCATGCCCTCTTGTTTGAATCTTCCCTACCCTCAATGGGAAAAGCTTGTCCACGTCAACTCTGTCTATCCCTTTCATCATTTTAAAGACCTCAATCAAGTCCCCCCTTAACCTTCTGCGCTCCAAAGAATAAAGACCTAACTTGTTCAAAAGTTTTTAAGAGGGAGTTAGATGTGGCCCTTGTGGCTAAGGGGATCAGAGGGTATGGAGAGAAGGCAGGTACGGGATACTGAGTTGGATGATCAGCCATGATCATATTGAATGGCAGTGCAGGCTCGAAGGGCCGAATGGCCTCTACTCCTGCACCTATTTTCTATGTTTCTATGTAATTGGCTTCGGTCAAATTGTAAATTGTCCCTAGTGTGTGCGGGGTAGTGTCAGTGTGCAGGGATTGTGGCCTGCGCGGACTCGGTAGGCCTAAGGCCTGTTTCTACGCAGTACCTCTAAACTATGGTGAATAAACCCCGGCCATTATTGTATAAATTAAAGCATTGTTTTATGAATGAATAATTCAAGCAATGTTTGATTTAATACATTGTAAGAATTCCCTTACCAGTATTTCTAAACCCTGTGGTTTTTGTCTGTTGGGCTAGGGTGTAGCCTCAATTTACCCTCACCCTCGCAGTTAATACCCACTAATCCAGGCGCTCACTGCTGTGAATCTCTGAGGAGAGGGTTGGGCAACTTAAGGGGTTGGACAGGCTAGATGCAGGAAGATTGTTCCCGATGTTGGGGAGGTCCAGGACAAGGGGTCACGGCTTAAGGATAAGGGGGAAATCCTTTAGGACTGAGATGAGAAGGACTTTTTTCACACAGAGAGTGGTGGGTCTCTGGAACTCTCTGCCACAGAGGGTAGTTGAGGCCAGGTCATTGGCTATATTTAAGAGGGAGTTAGATGTGGCCCTTGTGGCTAAAGGGGATCAGAGGGTATGGAGAGAAGGCAGGTACGGGATACTGAGTTGGATGATCAGCCATGATCATATTGGATGGCGGTGCAGGCTCGAAGGGCCGAATGGCCTACTCCTGCACCTATCGTCTATGTTTCTATGTTTCTAACACTGGAACGTGGAGATCGAGTGGAGAGCTGACACACTACGCTTGATAAAACTACGAGACAGGGTGGACAGTCTGGGGAGAAGGCGGGAGAATGGGGTTAGGATGACAATAGACAACAGGTGCAGGAGTAGAGGCCATTCGGCCCTTCGAGCCAGCACTGACATTCAATGTGATCATGGCTGATCATCCCCAATCAGTACCCCGTTCCTGCCTTCTCCCCATATCCCCTGACTCCGCTATCTTTAAGAGCCCTATTTAGCTCTCTCTTGAAAGCATCCAGAGAACCGGCCTCCACCGCCCTCTGAGGCAGAGAATTCCACACACTCACAACTCTCTGTGAGAAAAAGTGTTTCCTCGTCACCGTTCCAAATGGCCGACCCCTTATTCTTAATTATGTGTGGCCCCTGGTTCTGGACTCCCCCAACATCAGGAACATGTTTCCTGCCTCTGGCGTGTCCAAACCCTTAACAATCTTATATGATCAGCCAGGATTGAATGGCGGAGTAGACTCGATGGGCCGAATGGCCCAATTCCACTTCTATCGCTATGAGGTCATAAGTGATCGGAGCAGAATGAGGCCATTCGGCCCATCGAGTCTACTCCGCCATTTAATTATGGCTGGTCTATCTCTCCCTCCTAACCCCATTCTCCTGCCTTCTCCCATAACCCCTGACACCCGCACTGATCAAGAATCTATCCATCTCTGCCTTAAAAATATCCACTGACTAGTGGCCTCCACAGCCGTCTGTGGCAAAGAATCCCACAGATTCACCGCCCTCTGGCTGAAGAAATCCCCAGATGGGCTGGAAAAGCTGGAGTAACTCAGCGGGACAGGCAGCATCTCTGGAGAGAAGGAATGGGTGACGTTTCGGGTCGAGACCCTTCTTGGGAGAAATAATTCCTCACCTCCTTCTAAAGATTGCGTACAGTTCTGGTCTAAATCTGAGGAAGGACATTCTTGCCATAGAGGGAGTGCAGAGAAGGTTCACCAGACTGATTCCTGGATGTCAGGACTGTCTTATGAACAAAGACTGGATAGACTCGGCTTATACTCTCTAGAATTTAGGAGATTGAGAGGGGATCTTATAGAAACTTACAAAATTCTTAAGGGGTTGGACAGGCTAGATGCAGGAAGATTGTTCCCGATGTTGGGGAGGTCCAGGACAAGGGGTCACAGATTAAGGATAAGGGGGAAATCCTTCAGGACTGAGATGAGAAAAACATTTTTCACACAGAGAGTGGGGAATATGAGGAAAGACTGGATAGACTCGGCTTGTACTCACTAGAATTTAGAAGATTGAGGGGGGATCTTATAGAAACGTACAAAATTCTTAAGGGGTTGGACAGGCTAGATGCTGGAAGATTGTTCCCGATTTTTCACACAGAGAGTGGTGGGCCTCTGGAATTCTCTGCCACAGAGGGTAGTTAAGGCCAGTTCATTGGCTATATTTAAGAGGGCGTTAGATGTGGCTAAAGAAATCAGGGGGTATGGAGAGAAGGCAGGTACGGGATACCGAGTTGGATGATCAGCCATGATCATATTGAATGGCGGTGCTGGCTAGAAGGGCTGAATGGCCTCTACTCCTGCACCTAATTTCTATGTTTAAAGGAGCCTCCTGTAATTCTGAGGTGGGGGGGGGGGGGGGGGGGGGGGGGGGGGGGGGGGGGGGGGTGGGAGGGGACGGGGGAGAGAGGCAATGAAAGACAACTTCGAGGTGGGTCGGTGTGAGTCTCACGAGTCCCACCCCCCTCCCCCTCCCCCCTCCCCCCTCTCACACCTGAACCACCAACAGGAGAAAGCTGAGAACAAAGGTGGCCTGGGATGGAAGGATCCGGAGACCCGGGGTTTGGGAACAGAGAGAGACAGAGAGAAGCTCAGGATTGTTCACACTTATTTTCCAAATTCTCCCAGTCTGGCAAACACTCTCCCAACCTCCCAGCAAAGCCCTCTCCCCCTTTATCTCTCTCTCTCCCCCCTCTACCCCTCTCATCCTTAATTCTCTTCTCCTCTCTCCTTCTCTCTCTCTCCCTCCTTTATTCTTCTCTTCCCCTTCTCTCTCACTCCCCCCTCCTCCTCCTCTCTCTCTCTCTCCTTCTCCCCCTGTCTCTCCTTCTCTCTCTCCCCCCTCCCCAGCCCCCGCCACGCCGCCCACCAGGTAACCCGAGCCCGGGGCAGCGAGGCTGGAGACACTCACACACTCACACACACACACTCTCATACACTCACTCACACATTCACACACACTCTCTCACTCACACACACTCACACTCTCATACATTCACACACACTCACTCACACGCTCACTCACACATACTTACACTCACACTCTCTCACACACACTCACTCACACATACTCTCACACACACACGCTCTCTCATACATTCACACACACTCACACGCTCACACACTCTCTCACACTCTCACTCACTCACACATTCACACACACTCTCACACTCACTCACACACACACTCTCTCACGCACACTCGCACTCACTCACACACTCTCACTCACACACTCACTCACACATTCACACACACTCTCTCACTCACACACACTCACTCACACACACTCACTCACACGCTCTCTCACACATACTTACACTCACACTCTCTCACACACACACTCACACTCTCATACACACACACACTCACACTCTCATACACACACACACTCACTCACACATACTTACACTCACACTCTCTCACACACACACTCACACTCACACACTCACTCACTCACATACATTCACATACACTCTCTCTCACACACACTCACTCTCTCACACTCTCACACTCACTCACTCACACACTCACTCACTCTCACACTCTCACTCACTCACACACACACACTCAGGGCAGAGTCAGGGACACAAACACAGACCAGCCCCGGGGAGCAGCGACTGACTGTAGTGAACCCACTGCAGCACTAACTTTCCTGGAAGTTTCACTCTCACTGAAGTTGGTCAGACAGCGGACACCACACACACACAGACACACAGACAGACAGACAGACAGACAGCAGCAGCCTGCCCTCCCTCCCTCCTTCCTTCCTTCCTTCCTCTCCTTCTCCCTCCTTCCCTGTATTCCTCTCTCCCCTCTCTCTACTCACCGGCTGTGTCCCGCTGGCTGGATGCGGCGCTCCCTCCCTCGCTCCCTCCCTCGCTCGCTGGCTGGCTGGGTTCTCCGGGCAAACAAAGACAAAGGGGAAGGAAGCTCGCAAGAGAAACACACACAAAAACCTGGGGTAGAGGAGGACCACGTGATGGCCAGGACCCTCCTAAAACCTCCCCACAGTCCAGGGACCCCTCCCCCTCCCCCTCCCCCCTCTCCCTCTCCCTCCCTCCTTCCCTCTCTCCCACCTTCCCCCCCTCTCTCTCTCTCTCCCAACTTCCCTCTCTCCCTCCTTCTCTCTCTCACACCTTCCCTCTCTCTCCCTCTTTCTCTCCCCCCTTCCCCCTCTCTCTCCCACCTTCCCTCTCTCCCACCTTCCCCCTCTCCCACCTTCCCTCTCTCTCCCTCCCACCTTCCCTCTCTCCCCCCCTCTCTCTCTCTCTCTCTCCCACCTTCCCTCTCTCCCACCTTCCCCCTCTCTCCCACCTTCCCCCTCTCTCCCCCTTCCCCCTCTCTCCCACCTTCCCTCTCTCCCCCCCTCTCTCTCTCTCTCTCTCTCCCACCTTCCCTCTCTCCCACCTTCCCCCTCTCTCCCCCTTCCCCCTCTCTCCCACCTTCCCTCTCTCCTTCCCTCTCTCTCCCACATTCCCTCTCTCTCCCACGTTCCCTCTCTCCCCTCTCTCTCCCCTTCCCTCTCCCCCCCCTCTCCCCCTTCCCCTTCCCTCTCCCCCCCCTCTCCCCCTTCCCCCACTCTCTCTCCCTTCCCTCTCCCCCCCTCTCCTCCTTCCCCCCTCTCTCTCCCCTTCCCTCCCTCTCTCCCCCTTCCCCCTCTCTCTCCCCTTCCCTCTCCCCCCCCTCTCCCCCTTCCCCCTCTCTCTCCCCTTCCCTCTCCCCCCCTCTCCCCCTTCCCCCTCTCTCTCCCCTTCCCTCTCCCCCCCTCTCCCCCTTCCCCCTCTCTCTCCCCTTCCCTCTCCCCCCCCTCTCCCCCTTCCCCCTCTCTCTCCCCTTCCCTCCCTCTCTCCCCCTTCCCTCCCTCTCTCCCCCTTCCCCCTCTCTCTCCCACCTTCCCTCTCTCTCTCCCTCCCCCCTCCAGACCCAGGGGGGATCTCTCTGATATTTGACACCTGGTTCATTGCCAGCAAAGCTGTTGCTCCAGGGATCTCACTCACACTGATGCTACAGATGTGTACAGCAGGGCCACATGCCCTTCGGCCCGTCGGTCACAGACTCACCCCCATCCCACTCCACCCCAGCCCATCTCCCCCCGGTTGGATAGAAACATAGAAAATAGGTGCAGGAGGAGGCCATTCGGCCCTTCGAGCCAGCACCACCATTCATTGTGATCATGGCTGATCGTCCCCTATCAATAACCCGTGCCTGCCTTCTCCCCATATCCCTTGACTCCACTAGACCCTAGAGTTCTATCTAACTCTCTCTTAAACCCATCCAGTGATTTGGCCTCCACTGCCCTCTGTGGCAGGGAATTCCACAAATTCACAACTCTCTGGGTGAAAAAGTTTGTTCTCACCTCAGTCTTAAATGACCTCCCCTTTATTCTAAGACTGTGTGGTCCCTGGTTCTGGACTCGCCCAACATTGGGAACATTTTTCCTGCATCTAGCTTGTCCAGTCCTTTTATAATTTTATATGTTTCTATAAGATCCCCCCTCATCCTTCTAAACCCCAGTGCTAACTCTTCAGGCTAACGGAATCGAGGGATATGGGGAGAAGGCAGGAACGGGGGTACTGATTTTGGATGATATAGATCTGGGGGTCCTTGTTCATCAGTCAATGAAAGTAAGCTTGCGGGTATTATATGTACATATATATATATTAATGTTCCATTATTCTGTGTTCGCTATGCTATCTCTGATGCTAACTGCATTCCGTTGCAATCTACACAATGACAATAAAGTCTGAATCTGAGCTCCAGCAGGCAGTGAAGAAAGCGAATGGCATGTGTTGGCCTTCATAACAAGAGGAGTTGAGTATAGGATCAAAGAGGTCCTTCTGCAGTTGTACAGGGCCCTGGTGAGACCACACCTGGAGTATTGTGTGCAGTTCTGGTCCCCTAATTTGAGGAAGGACACTCTTGCAATTGAGGGGGTGCAGCGTAGGTTCACCAGGTTAATTCCCGGGATGGAAGGACTGTCCGATGTTGATAGAATGGAGCGGCTCAAAGGGCCGAATGGCCTACTCCTGCACCTATTTTCAATGTTTTTTCTGCCCACCTCCCACCCTCCATGTCTCTCCATCCCATCCCATCCCACCCCAACCAACTCCATCCAAAATACATCCCATTCCATCCAAGACACCTTCCATCCCATCTCCATCCCGGTAGAGTTGCTGCCTCACAGCGCGCCGGAGACCCGGGTTCGATCCCTACTACGGGCGCTGTCTGTACGGAGTTTGCACGTTCTCCCCCGTGACCTGCGTGGGTTTTCTCCGAGATCTTCGGTTTCCTCCCACGCTCCAAAGACGTGCAGGTTTGTAGGTGAATTGGCTTGGTAAATGTAAAATTGTCTCTAGTGTGTGTGTAGGACGGTGTTAGTGTGCGGGGATCGCTGGTCGGCGCGGACCCGGTGGGCCAAAGGGCCTGTTTCCGTGCTGTATCTGTAAACTAAAACTATAACCATATAACCATATAACAATTACAGCATGGAAACAGGCCCTTCGGCCCTTCCAGTCCGTGCCGACCATTTATTTTCCCCTAGTCCCATCTACCTGCACTCAGACCATACCCCTCCATTCCCTTCCCGTCCATATACCTATCCACTTTACTTTTAAATGTTAAAATCGATCCTGCCTCCACCACTTCTGATGGAAGATCATTCCACACAGCCACCACTCTCTGAGTAAAGAAGTTCCCCCTCATGTTACCCCTAAACTTCTGTCCCTTAATTCTCATGTCATGCCCTCTTGTTTGAATCTTCCCTACCCTCAATGGGAAAAGCTTATCCACGTCAACTCTGTCTATCCCTTTCATCATTTTAAAGACCTCAATCAAGTCCCCCCTTAACCTTCTGCACTCCAAAGAATAAAGACCTAACTTGTTCAACCTTTCTCTGTAACTTAGTTGCTGGAACCCAGGCAACATTCTAGTAAACCTCCTCTGTACTCTCTCTATTTTGTTGACATCCTTCCTATAATTAGGCGACTAAAATTGTACACCATACTCCAGAATTGGTTTTACCAATGCCTTGTACAATTTTAACATTACTTCCCTACTCCTATATTCAATGCTCTGATTTATAAAGGCCAGCACACCAAAAGCTTTCTTTACCACCCTATCTACATACGATTCCACCTTCAGGGAACTATGCACAGTTATTCCTAGATCCCTCTGTTCCACAGCATTCCTCAATTCCCTACCATTTACCATGTACGTCCTATTTTGATTTGTCCTGCCAAGATGTAGCACCTCACACTTATCAGCATTAAACTCCATCTGCCATCTTTCAGCCCACTCTTCCAAATGGCCCAAATCTCCCTGTAGACTTTGAAAATCTACTTCATTATCCACAGCACCACCTATCTTAGTATCATCTGCATACTTACTAATCCAATTTTCCCACCCCAACTAAACTAATTACCACCACATTACCCCCTTTCCCATCCAGTTCCCATCCCACCCCACCCCAGATAGGGGAATAATTTGTAGATGCCACTAATTGCTGGTGGGTGGTACTAAATGTGGCCATTATTGTATGAATGACTCCAGAATTGCAAGAATGGGCAACCAAATACACAACAGACAACAGGTGCAGGAGGAGGCCATTCGGCCCCTCGAGCCAGCACCACCATTCAATATGATCATGGCTGATCATCCCCAATCAGTACCCCCGTTCCTGCCTTCTCCCCATATCCCCTGACTCCGCTATGTTTAAGAGCCCTATCTAGCTCTCTCTTGAAAGCATCCAGAGAACCGGCCTCCACCGCCCTCTGAGGCAGAGAATTCCACAGACTCACCACTCTCTGTGAGAAAAAGTGTTTCCTCGTCTCCGTTCTAAATGGCTTACCCCTTATTCTTAAACTGTGGCCCCTGGTTCTGGACTCCCCCAACATCAGGAACATGTTTCCTGCCTCTAGCGTGTCCAAGCCCTTAATGATCTTATATGTTTCAATGAGATCCCCTCTCATCCTTCTAAACTCCAGAGTGTACAAGCCCAGCCGCTCCATTCTCTCAGCATATGACAGTCCCGCCATCCCGGGAATTAACCTGGTGAACCTACGCTGTTAAACATAAACCTAATCAATGTTGATTTAATGCGTTGTGAGAATTCCTTGAACAATTCCCTGAGAATTCCCTGAACAATTTCCTGAGAATTCCCTGAACACACGTTGTGAGAACGCTCCCTGAATGGACATATCATGCGGTTATGTCCGTTGGACTAACCTCGCCTTGCAGCCAAGTAAGTCAGTACGTTTATTGGCCAAGTATTCACATACAAGGAATTTGCCTCGGTGCTCCGCCCACAAGCAACAACATGACATACAGGGACAAGTTACTAACATCTTCTAATCCAGGCATTCGCAGTTGGGAATCCCGAAGACAAACTTGGGACAAACTTGAATTGTTTTCTCTGGAACGCCGGAGTGGACACCTGACAGACCTTTGCAACGTGGTCACGTTGGCGCGGTTACAACGAAACGCAGCGCCGGAGGCCCGGGTTCCATCCCGACTACGGGCGCTCCCTGAGACCTGGGGGAGCGGGAGAACATCTTTCTCCACGATGTTCGGTTTCTTCCCACATTCCCAAGGCGTACAAGTTAATTGGCTTGATAAATGTAAAATGTTGTCCAGTATAAAATTGTCCAAACTTCCAGTGTAGTCGCTGGTGGACTCTTCGGAAGGTACAGGGTAGACGAGGTATAAAACGAGGAGAGGTGTAGATAGGGTATACTGTCAGAACCTGTCATCCCTATCCCATCCCCATCCCATCCCATCCCATCCCATCCCATCCCCATCCCATCCCATCCCATCCCATCCCATCCCATCCCCATCCCATCCCATCCCATCCCATCCCATCCCCATCCCATCCCATCCCATCCCATCCCCATCCCATCCCATCCCATCCCATCCCATCCCATCCCTTTCCATTCCATCCCATCCCACCCCATCTCATCCCATCCCATCCCATCCCATCCCATCCATGTCCCATCCCATCCCATCCCATCCCATCCCATCCCATCCCATCCCACCCCACCCCATCCCATCCCATCCCATCCCACCCCATCCCATCCCATCCCATCCCATCCATGTCCCATCCCATCCCATCCCATCACATCCCATCCCATCCCATCCCATCCCATCCACCTCCCATCCCATCTCACCCCATCCCATCCACCTCCCATCCCATCCCTATCCCATCCCATCCCACCCATCCCATCCCATCCCATCCACCTCCCATCCCATCCACCTCCCATCCCATTCCTATCCCATCCCATCCCACCCCATCCCATCCCATCCCATCCACCTCCCATCCCATCCCATCCCATCCCATCCACCTCCCATCCCTATCCCATCCCATCCCACCCCATCCCATCCCATCCACCTCCCATCCCATCCCATCCACCTCCCATCCACCCCATCCCATCCCATCCACCTCCCATCCCATCCCATCCCATCCCACCCCATCCCATCCCATCCCATCCCACCCCATCCCCATCCCATCCCATCCCATCCCATTCCATCCCATCCCATCCCACCCCATCCCCATCCCATCCCATCCCATTCCATCCCATCCTATCCTATCCCATCCCATTCTATCCCATCCTACCCCCCTCCCTTCCCCATCCCATCCCATCCCATCCCACCCCATCCCATCCACCTCCCATACCATCCCATCCCTATCCCACCTTAGGGAGCATCTAACTGGGTAGTGGAAGCCAAGATTCACACGTCATTTAAGATCTATTTGAGGCACTCTCAAATCATCCTTTAGAAAGGAGATGAGGAGGAACTTAGTTCGTAGGTTCAAGGAGCATAATTAGGCCATTCGGCCCATCAAGTCTACTCCGCTATTCTATGGCTGACCCATCCCTCCCTCTCATCCACATTCTCCTGCCTTCTCCCCATAACCCCTGACACCCAGAGGAGGTGAATTTCTTTAAAACCCTGTCCCACAGTACGAGTCCATTCCAAGAGTTCTCCCGAGTTTGCCCTGATTCCAACTCGGGAGATTTACGGTAACGGCCGCTGGTCGGTACTCGGGGCTCTCGTGGACATTTTTCAACGTGTTGAAAAATCTTCACGAGTCTTCCCGTGCTTATCTGCCGTTAGCGAGTCTTCCCGGCAACCTGCCATTAGCGTTACGAGCCGCTAAGAGACGTCCCCGAGCTCCGACGTACCCGTTACGTTCATTCACCGTACTTACCACGAGTTTGATTATTTTTAAAACTCGGGAGAGCTCTTGGAATGAACTCGTACCGTGGGACAGGGCCGTTAGTCAGAGGGTGGTGAGTCTGATCAAGAATCTGTCTTTAAAAAATCAATTGACTTGTGGCCTCCACAGCCATCTACAGATGGCAATGAATCCCGCAGATTCACCACCCTCTGACTGAAGAAATTCCTCCCCATCACCTTCCTAAAGGAACGTCCTTTAATTCTGAGGCTGCGTCCTCTAGTCCTAGACTCTCCCACTAGTGGAAACATCCTATCCACATCCACAGATTCACCACCCGTTGACTGAAGAAATTCCTCCCCATCTGTGAGGAGGATGCTAGGAGACTGCAAGGTGACTTGGATAGGCTGGGTGAGTGGGCAAATGTTTGGCAGATGCAGTATAATGTGGATAAATGTGAGGTTATCCACTTTGGTGGCAAAAATAGGAAAGCAGACTATTATCTAAATGGTGGCCGATTAGGAAAAGGGGAGATGCAGCGTGACCTGGGTGTCATGGTACACCAGTCATTGAAAGTAGGCATGCAGGTACAGCAGGCAGTGAAGAAAGCGAATGGTATGTTAGCTTTCATAGCAAAAGGATTTGAGTATAGGAGCAGGGAGGTTCTACTTCGGTTGTATAGGGTCTTGGTGAGACCACACCTGGAGTATTGCGTGCAGTTCTGGTCTCCAAATCTGAGGAAGGACATTATTGCCATAGAGGGAGTGCAGAGAAGGTTCACCAGACTGATTCCTGGGATGTCAGGACTGTCTTATGAACAAAGACTGGATAGACTTGGTTTATACTCTCTAGAATTTAGGCGATTGAGAGGGGATCTTATAGAAACGTACAAAATTCTTAAGGGGTTGGACAGGCTAGATGCAGGAAGATTGTTCCCGATGTTGGGGAGGTCCAGGACAAGGGGTCACAGCTTAAGGATAAGGGGGAAATCCTTTAGGACCGAGATGAGAAGGACTTTTTTCACATAGAGAGTGGTGAGTCTCTGGAACTCTCTGCCACAGAGGGTAGTTGAGGCCAGTTCATTGGCTATATTTAAGAGGGAGGTAGATGTGGCCCTTGTGGCTAAGGGGATCAGAGGGTATGGAGAGAAGGCAGGTACGGGATACTGAGTTGGATGATCAGCCATGATCATATTGAATGGCGGTGCAGGCTCGAAGGGCCGAATGGCCTACTCCTGCACCTAATTTCTATGTTTCTATGTTTCAATCTCCTTCCTAAAGGAACGTCCTTTAATTCTGAGGCTGCGTCCTCTAGTCCTAGACTCTCCCACTAGTGGAAACATCCTCTCCACATCCACTCTATCCGGGCCGCCCACTGTTCATCGAAGAGGTTAATAATTCCTGTTAGTGCGGAGAGACGGTTCGAATGAAAGTGGGACAACATTAAGGACAAAGGGAATGGGATTAAGTGTCCGGGCCACAATGCACTGACTGTGGGAAATTAGCTGGGTCTGAACCTAATTACGTCAGAGGCAGGTTGTGGTTTCACCATAATGGAAATGGGCTTGGCTGTAATCCGTGCTGTAAACAGCATCGGGTGTTGAGGAGTACATCGAGCCCGGCAGCGCTGAACACCTCCGCTCACTCCGGCTGGAGCTACCTGATCTCCCGGTGCCCAGACACTGTAACTCCCCCTCCCAGTCCCACACTCACCTTGCCGTCCTGGGCCTCCTCCGCTGTCAGAGTCAGGCCAAAACACACACACATACACACACGTGCACACACACACGTACACACACACACACACACACGTGCACACACGTGCACACACATACACACACACACACACACACGTGCACACACACACACACACACACACACACACACACACGTGCACACACACACACACATACACACACACACACACACACATACACACACACACACACACACACTCACACTCACACACACACAAACATATAAGGGGTTACACAAAAGGCTGGAGAAACTCAGCGGGTGCAGCAGCATCTAAGGAGCGAAGGAGATAGGCGACGTTTCGGGCCGAGAAACCGGGCACCGCCACTCAATGTGATCACGGCTGATCATCCCCAATCAGTACCCCGTTCCTGCCTTCTCCCCCATATCCCCTGACTCCGCTATCTTTAAGAGCCCTGTCTAGCTCTCTCTCGAAAGCATCCAGAGAACCGGCCTCCACCGCCCTCTGAGGCAGAGAATTCCACAGACTCACAACTCTCTGTGAGAAAAAGCGGACTTTGCTGGACTTGCACTAAACGTTAAAGGGAGTACATGAATATGGGGATATGGGCCAAACATAGGTAGCTGAGACTAGCATAGGTGTGATGGGCCGAAGGGCCTGTCTCCACAATGTACGACTCTGAATTTCGGTTAATAGCTTGGCAAGGTTGAGAGGGATATGGGCCAAACACAGGCGGGTGGGACTAGGTTAGGCAGGCAACTGGGCTGGCATGGACTTTGGGCCGAAGGGCCTGTTTCCATGCCATAGAACCCTTTGAGGTTTGGAGTTTAGTTTATGTCACGTGTACTGAGGTACAGTGAAAAGATTTTTTAGTTGCAGTCAGCGGAAAGACAATACGTGATTACAGTCGAGGGTTACACAAAAAGGCTGGAGAAACTCAGCGGGGGCAGCAGCATCTAAGGAGCGAGGGAGATAGGCGACGTTTCGGGTCGAGACCCTTCTTCAGTTGAGTTGCCCACAGTGTACAGATACAGGATGAAGGGAAGAGCGTTTAGTGCAAGGTAGAGTCAGTGAAGTCCGATGACCCTGTGTGCACGTACTCTTCTGTTTAAGCTGGACAGGCATCTGCTGCGATTTCTTGTGTGTGGGGTTGGGGTGAGGGGGACTGTGACATTCGCTGGGCACCAGATGCTTCTTAAGGCCGGGGGGTCCGCAGGGACTTGGGACCTCCTCGACTCTGCAGCTGATCACCGCAAGGCAGACGTGGTCATAAAACATTCATGAGGGGGGTTTAATGACGTACCCTGTGGCCACAGAGACGCAGAGTGATACAGCGCGGACACAGGCCCTTCGGCCCAACCCACACCGGCCAACGCGTCCCAGCTACACTAGTCCCACCTGCCCGCGTTTGGCCCACATCCCTCCAAACCCGCCCTATCCATGTACCTGTCCAAACATAGAAATATTTAATTGGAATCTGAGCTATACATTTAATGGAACGGAGGAGGTAATTGAGGTGAGGACTATTGCAGAGTTTAAGAAAGATTCCCGATTCATAAAGGGGACGCCATTTAAAACTAAGATGGGGAAAAAATATGTTTTTCACCCAAGAGTTGTGAGTCTGTGGAATTCTCTGCCTCAGAGGGCGGTGGAGGCCGGTTCTCTGGATGCTTTCAAGAGAGAGCTAGATCGGGCTCTTAAAGATAGCGGAGTCAGGGGGATATGGGGAGAAGGCAGGAACGGGGTACTGATTGGGGATGATCAGCCGTGATCAAAGTGAATTGCGGTGCTGGCTCGAAGGGCCGAATGGCCTCCTCCTGCACCTGTTGTGTATTAGTCTAAAAAAATAGGTGCAGCAGGAGGCCATTCGGCCCTTCGAGCCAGCACGGCCATTCAATGTGATCACGGCTGATCATCCACAATCAGTACCCTGTTCCTGCCTTCTCCCCCATATCCCCTGACTCTGTTATCTTTAAGAGCCCTATCTAGCTCTCTCTTGAAAGCATCCAGAGAACCGGCCTCCACCGCCCTCTGAGGCAGAGAATTCCACAGACTCACAACTCTCTGGGTGAAAACATTTTTTTCTCATCTTAGTTTTAAATAAACCCTCTTTATTAATCGGGAATCTTTCTTAAACTCTGCAATAGTCCCCACCATTATTACCTCCTCCAGCAGCTCGTTCCATTAAATGTATCGCGCAGATTCCAATTAAATATTTCCCCCTTCACCTTAAACCTGTGTCCTCTGGTCCTCGATTCCCCTACTCTGGGCAAGAGACCCTGTGCATCTACCCGATCTATTCCTCTCATGATTTTAATACAGGGTACACAAAAGGCTGGAGAAACTCAGCGAGTGCAGCAGCATCTAAGGAGCGAAGGAGATAGGCGACGTTTCGGGTCGAGACCCTTCTTTTAATACACTTATCAGCAAGGTTAGCTTTGGACCAACCACTCAACTGGCCAGGGGGGGTGGGAGACGGTGGGCACTGGTCTCAGTTTCGGCAGAAGGTAGACACAGATGTGCTGGAGTAACTCAGCGGGCCAGGCAGCATCTGTGGAGAACATGGATAGGTGACGTTTCACAGAGTGCTGGAGTAACTCAGCGGGTCAGGCAGCATCTGTGGAGAACGTGGATAGGTGACGTTTCACAGAGTGCTGGAGTAACTCAGCGGGTCAGGCAGCATCTGTGGAGAACGTGGATAGGTGACGTTTCACAGAGTGCTGGAGTAACTCAGCGGGTCAGGCAGCATCTGTGGAGAACATGGATAGGTGACATTTCACAGAGTGCTGGAGTAACTCAGCGGGTCAGGCAGCATCTGTGGAGAACGTGGATAGGTGACGTTTCACAGAGTGCTGGAGTAACTCAGCGGGTCAGGCAGCATCTGTGGAGAACGTGGATAGGTGACATTTCACAGAGTGCTGGAGTAACTCAGCGGGTCAGGCAGCATCTGTGGAGAACATGGATAGGTGACATTTCACAGAGTGCTGGAGTAACTCAGCGGGTCAGGCAGCATCTGTGGAGAACATGGATAGGTGATGTTTCACAGAGAGCTGGAACCTATCCATGTTCTCCACAGATGCTGCCTGACCCGCTGAGTTACTCCAGCACTCTGCGTGCCTGTCTTTGGTGTAAACATAGAAACATAGACAAATAGGTGCAGGAGGAGGCCATTCAGCCCTTCGAGCCTGCACCGCCATTCAATGTGATCATGGCTGATCATCCAACTCAGTATCCCGTACCTGCCTTCTCTCCATACCCCCTGATCCCTTTAGCCACAAGGGCCACATCTAACTCCCTCTTAAATATAGCCAATGAACTGGCCTCAACTACCTTCTGTGGCAGAGAATTCCACAGACTCACCACTCTCTGTGTAAAGAATGTTTTCCTCATCTCGGTCCTAAAGGAATTCCCCCTTATCCTTAGACTGTGACCCCTTGTTCTGGACTCCCCCAACATCGGGAACAATCTTCCAGCATCTAGCTTGGCTGTATTTCACCCTCGTTAGACCTCATCCGGACTACGCAGTTGCAGCTTGGGACCCATACACAGATAAAAACATTTCATCCATCGAACGTGTCCAAAGACAGGCCGCTCGATTTGTTACTAACACCTACGAGAGAGAAGCGAGTGTCGCCAAACTTCTGAATTCTCTGGGCGGGGGGGTGGAACCCTCTCCAAGACAGACGTGAAGCTCGCTCACCGTTTGACCTGTTTTTACAAAATGTTAAATGGTCATCTAGACATAGATCACAAGACCTACACCAACCCCAAACCAATTAGGAGCAGACGAGGGCATTCGATCCAATTTGTGGTCCCAGCCTCAAAGACAGATGTGTACAGCAATTCGTTCTTTCCACGCACTATTAAAGCACGGAATAATCTCCACCAAGCCACGGTTGCCCAGCCAGATGCAACTACATTTAAAGTGGCACTTTCTTCCCAATAACCAACCCTCTCTGGCTAAACCCCTCCCTTCACCACCTCCAGTTTAAATTCCAGTCGGAATATTTTGGAGGACCAAGTAACCAAGAACGTGCGCCTGCAGTTCTGTGCTTCCACGGATTGTCGGAAAGTCGGCTTTTTTGTTTTTCCTGGAACGAGGTGGGTGTTAAGAGCCGGAGCTGAGGGAAGGTTTCTGAGCCACGCCCGGAGACTGGCCAACATCACAGGGCGATGCTGCCTCCCCTTTGATGTGTGGAATGGGGCCAGTAAATAACGTTCGATCCCCGTGCCTGACTGCCCACCGCTAGTGCGGACCCACTCACACTCGGTAACTCAGTGGTTGAATGAAGATTGACACAAAAAAGCTGGAGTAACTCAGCGGGGACAGGCGGCGTCTCCGGCAGCGCTTCCGCACCTCACACATAGACATTCTTGACATGGAATTCCAACTTTCCTGGAATTTGATGGGATTTCCCGAAAATTGTCAAAATGCTTCCTGCGCGCTATTCGCTGTTGGGGTCTTTTTCCCCGCGGGCACACGTTAACAACACGAAGACGAACAAGGCAAAATGGATCGATGTAACTACACCGTATCTGCCTGCCTCCTGGTACTCACTTGTACAGTGTGCACAAGGCAGCGCTCGTTGCCCTAACGGCTTTCCTTGTCTTTGTTTCCTCAACCTGCTCTCATTAGTCTCAGTCTCTGCTCCCTCTCTCTCTCCCACCCTCTCCCTCCCTCTCCCGCCCTCCCTCTCTCCCACTCTCCCTCCCTCCCCTCTCCCCCACTCCCTCTCTCTCCATCTCTCCCTCTCTCCCGCCCTCCTCTCCCTCTCTCCTTCCCTCCCTGCCTCTCTCCCTCCCTCCTTCTCCCTGTCTCCATCCCTCTCTCCCACTCCCTCCCACTCTCCCCTCTCCCTCCTCTACATCTCTCTCCCCCTCTCTCCACCCCACCCTCTCTCCCTCTCGGCCCCTTGAGCCCACCCACCGTTCTGCAGCATCAAGGCCATTCCCAATGTAGCTACAATCCCACCGTCCACTGGCAACGTTTCACCACCAGGCTTATCCAGAATTCTACCACTGCCTGAACAATAATCAAAGGCTCAACTTCACTGGGAAAGAGAATTCCAAAGACTCGTTGTTATACGAACCGTCTGTGACCCATAGTGCTGTAGCCATAGCGCTATATTTACAACCCATAGCGCTGCAGCCGACAGCTCTTTGTTTAAATTCCCACGCGTTAAACTAACAGCTCTCTCTTTAAACCTTTGAGCGGCAAACTGGCAGTGCCGTGTGTGTTACCCTTAACACCCCTTCACGGGGCCGGATGCGCAGTTTTCCCGACATTATCCCATTTCCCTAAAATTCCAGAATTTCCCGAATTTCGGGAAATTTCCTTCAAAGTGGAAAGCACCGATCTCTGGAGAGAAGGAATGGGCGACGTTTCGGGTCGAGACCCTTCTTCAGACTGTTCAGGGACAAGGGAAAACGAGAGATATAGACGGTGATGTGGAGAGATAGGGAACAATGAATGAAAGATATGCAAAAAAGTAACGATGATACAGGAAAGAGGCCATTGTAAGCTGTTTGTTGGGTGATAACTAGAAGCTGGTGCGACTTGGGTGGGAGGGGGATAGAGAGGGAGAGGGAATGCCGGGGTTACCTGAAGTTAGAGAAATCAATATTTATTTTGTTATTTAATAATTTAGTTAATTAGTTAGATATTTAGTTGGTTAGTTAGTTTCTTAATTAGCTAGTTAGTTAGTTAGTTAGTTAGTTGGTTAGTTAATTAGTTAGTTAGTTAGTAACTTAATAATTTAGTTAGTTAGATATTTAGTTAGATAGTTTCTTAATTAGTTAGTTAGGTAGTTGGTTAGTTAATTAGTTAGTTAGTTAGTAACTTAATTATTTAGTTAGTTAGATATTTAGTTAGATAGTTAGTTTCTTAATTAGCTAGTTAGTTAGTTGGTTAGTTAATTAGTTAGTTAGTTAGTAACTTAATTATTTAGTTAGTTAGATATTTAGTTAGATAGTTTCTTAATTAGTTAGATAGTTGGTTAGTTAATTAGTTAGGTAGTAACTTAATTATTGAGTTAGTTAAATATTTAGTTAAATAGTTTGTTTCTTAATTAGTTAGTTAGTTAGTTAGTTAGTTGGTTAGTTAATTGGTTAGTTAGTTAGCAACTTAATTATTTAGTTAGTTAGATATTTAGTTAGATAGTTTCTTAATTAGTTAGTTAGTTGGTTAGTTAATTGGTTAGTTAGTTAGCAACTTAATTATTTAGTTAGTTAGATATTTAGTTAGATAGTTAGTTTCTTAATTAGTTAGTTAGTTGATTAGTTAGTTAGTTAGTAACTTAATTATTGAGTTAGTTAGACATTTAGTTAGATAGTTAGTTTCTTAATTAGTTAGTTACTTAGCTAGTTGGTTGGTTAGTTAGTTACTAGGTTAGGTTTTATTTCCACACGTACCCAGGTGCAGTGAAAAGTTAATATTGTCGCTTGCTACCTACTCACCGAAACGGCGAGTTGAGATAGACACAAAAAGCTGGAGTAACTCAGTGGGCCGGGCAACATCCCTGGAGAAAAGGAATGGGTGACGTTTCGGGTCGAGACCCTTCGTCAGACTAGTTTCGATTACCTCATTGTCACGTGTAGCGAGGTACAGTGAAACACTTTTCGTTGCGCGCTAACCAGTCAGCAGAAAGACAACACATGATTACAATCGAGCCGTCCACAGTGTACAGGTGCAGGAGGAGGCCATTCGGCCCTTCGAGCCAGCACCAATGTGATCACGGCTGATCATCCCCAATCAGTACCCCGTTCCTGCCTTCTCCCCATATCTCCTGACTCCGCTATCTTCAAGAGCCCTATCTAGCTCTCTCTTGAAAGCATCCAGAGAACCGGCCTCCACCGCCCTCCGAGGCAGAGAATTCCAC
>CAUPSL010000977.1:25000-185391 GCA_963514005.1 Raja brachyura
TATGCAAACTGCAGCGGGTCCAGAGGAGGTTTGAGATATTTTTCAGCAAGGCCAGCGACTACAGAGGTCAGTGCGACAGGCCTGTAGCCATTACGACAAGTAATACTTGTCTATTTGGGTACAGGGACCATAGTGGAGACTTTGAAGCAGGCAGGGGCAGTACATGTTTGCAGGGACTGGTTAAAAATGGCTGTGTAGACCGGTGCTAGTTGAGCTTGAGGGGAGAGGGGGAAACATTGTCTGTTCCTGGTGCTTTCCGGCTTTTCTGTCTCCGCCTCCTCAATTGCTATTGTCGGTGACGGGGAAGTGGCCAGTCTAATGTTGGGCAGCAAGGAGGGGGTGGGTGGTGCAGACTGGAGTCAGGCTGAGAGTGGGTGTGAAGCGGTGATCAGGTTGGGTGGAGGGGGCGGGAAGAAGAAGAAAGGAAGAGGCGGAGACAGTGGGCTGTGGGAGAGGGGAGGGGAAGGAGGGAGAAAGCAGAGACTACCTGAAACTGGAGGTCAATGTTCGTACCGCTGGGGTGTAAACTGCCCAAGGGAAATATGAGGTGCTGCTGCTCCTCCAATTTGCGGTGGGACTCACTCTGGCCGTGGAGGTGAAACATGGAAGGTGGACACGAAAGATGAAGACCCTATCTAACCTGGTGGTCTTATACTCTATTATTTACAGGTGCCCTCCCCTAATTGCCCCATTTACAGGTGCCCTCCCCTAGTAGCAGTCGGCCCCCCTCTCGGTCATGACTGACCATATGTGATGCATCCTGGTCGGATGCAAGCCTGGGTGATGTCATATGGGGGGCAGGCTGTTGCCCATGCAGCACGTCCCCCCTCTCCACGTCTCCGCTCGATCCAAAGGAACAGCGGGGCCGTTACAGTTTGGCACCAGCGCCCGTCGCAGTAGCTGCCAGAGCGAGGTTGTAGACAACAACGAACTGCTTTAGGAGCTCCGACATCCGGATTCTCTTGAGGTTTACTCCTGGAGCCTTTTCCATGACTGGACATGGCCACAAGGCAGTGGAGGTTTTAAATCAGAGTATTCCCCCCTCCTAGATGGACTGCCTTCCCAGGCTGACGGACGAGCCCCATCGGCCCGAGACACGTGTGGGTGGGAGCGTCTACCTTCCCATGCAGGTCTACTGCCCCAGAACCCCCCCATTTACTGGTGCCCTCCCCTAAATCCCTGCAGCTAACACAATCTAACTTCCTCTGCACCCTTTCCAAAGCATATACGCTGAAAGTAGTAACTGCAATGAAAGCGTCCACACCAGATAGACACAACAGACAACAGACAGCAGGTGCAGGAGGAGGCCATTCGGCCCTTCGAGCCAGCACCGCCATTCAATGTGATCATGGCTGATCATCCCCAATCAGTACCCCGTTCCTGCCTTCTCCCCGTATCCCCTGACTCCGCTATCTTTAAGAGCCCTATCTAACTCCGTCTTGAAACTAGATATCATTCAAACATATAAGATTGTTAAGGGCTAGGACCCGCTAGACGCAGGAAACATGTTCTTCACTTTCCGCCCACACTCCAAAGACGTGCGGGTTTGTAGGTTAGTTGGCTTGGTGTAATGTAAAGATTCGATCCTAATGTAAGGGTTCGATCCCAAATGTAAGGGTTCGATCCCAACCGCAGGGCGCTGTCTGTACGGAGTTTGCACGTTCTCTCCCCGTGACCTGCGTGGGTTTTCTCCGAGATCTTCGGTTTCCTCCCACACTCCAAAGACGTGCGGGTTTGTAGGTTAATTGGCTTGGTGTAAATGTAAAGATTGTCCCTGGTGGGTGTAGGATGGTGGTGATGTGCGGGGATCGCTGGCCGGCGCGGAACCGGTGGGCCGAAGGGCCTGTTTACGCGCTGTATCTTTAAACTGAACCAAACTAAAGGTAGAGCCCACAATGGTCCATTGTTGGCTACAGAAGGGACGCAAACAGGAAGATAAAAATGCTGGAGAAACTCAGCGGGTGAGGCGGCATCTACGGAGTGAAAGGAATAGGCGACGTTTCGGGTCTTAAGACTGACGTGGGGGGGGGGAGGCGGGAAGAAGAAAGGAAGAGGCGGAGACAGTGGGCTGTGGGGGAGCTGGGAAGGGGAGGGGAAGGAGGGAGAAAGCAGGGACTACCTGAAATTGGAGAAGTCAATGTTCTTACCACTGGGCTGTAAGCTGCCCAAGCACAAGATGAGGTGCTGTAACCTCCTGTATTTTGCTCTGAACTCATTCACCTCGATGTGTCAGCAAGGAGGTTCTTGCTTGGTGGGTCCTGACTCACCGTTGAGAGTGTGTGTGTGTGTGTGTGTGTGCGACATCTCCAACGCTGGAAGGGCGTAGTTTACGGAGCTTGGATGGGACAGTGGAGGAGTCCAGGGGCAGAGAGACGTGTGGGAAGGAACTGCTAGGGTGGGATACAACTGCAGACGCCCGGTTTAAAACCGAAGATAAGACACAAAAGGCTGGAGTAACTGAAAGTTGTAGCTGCAATGAAAGCATCCAGCACGAGACAGACACAGGCAAGATACAGAAGAGAAATTGTACAAATAAATTATATTTGGGTTGGGTTCGTACCCCACTTCTGACACCACGTAAAAGCGTTGTAAAAAGATCCACACATAAGTATGAGTTGTTTATTATAGTAAACACACACGAATATATTTGTGTAAAATATAAGGTAAACCATATAACCATATAACAATTACAGCACGGAAACAGGCTGGATAGACTCGGCTTGTACTCGCTAGAATTTAGAAGATTGAGGGGGGATCTTATAGAAACTTACAAATTCTTAAGGGGTTGGACAGGCTAGTTTGCTGGAAGATTGTTCCGATGTTGGGGAGGTCCAGGACAAGGGTCACAGTTTAAGGATAAGGGGGAAGTCTTTTAGGACCGAGATGAGGAAACATTTTCACACAGAGAGTGGTGAGTCTCTGGGAATTCTCTGCCACAGGTAGTTGAGGCCAGTTCATTGGCTATATTTAAGAGGGAGTTAGATGGGGCACTTGTGGCCAAAGGGATCAGGGGGTATGGAGAGAAGGCAGGTACAGGATACTGAGTTGGATGATCAGCCATGATCACATTGAATGGCGGTGCAGGCTCGAAGGGCCGAATGGCCTACTCCTGCACCTAATTCTATGTTTCTATGTTTCTATCCCTGACTCCACTATCTTCAAGAGCCTATCTAGTTGAAGGTAGCTTAGTCTAGTTTGGAGATACAGCACAGTAACAGGCCTTCGGCCCACTGAGTCCCGTGCCGACCAGCCGTGCACTAGTTCTATCCTACACACTGGGAACAATTTACAGAAACCAATGACCTGACAAACCTTCACGTCTTTGGGATGTGGGAAGAAACCAGAGCAGCCAGAGAAAGTCAATAGGGCAGCGGTAGAGTTGCTGCCTCACAGCGGTTCGATCCTCACTACGGGCGCTGTCTGTAAAGAGTTTGTAACGCTCGCCTCGTGACCTGCGTGGGTTTTCTCCGGGTTGCTCCGGTTTCCTCCCACACTCCAAAGATGAACAGCTAGGTCAGTTAATTATCTTCCGCAATTAGACAATAGACAACAGGGTGCAGGAGGAGGGCCATTCGGCCCTTCGAGCCAAGCACCGCCATTCAATGTGATCATGGCTGATCATCCCCAATCAGTACCCCGTTCCTGCCTTCTCCCCATATCCCCTGACTCCGCTATCTTTAAGAGCCCTATCTAGCTCTCTCTTGAAACAAGATATCATTGAAACATAGAAGATAGGGTTTGGACCCGCTAGAGGCAGGAAACATGTTCCCGATGTTGGGGGAGATTGGGGGGGGAGGGGGGGGGGGAAACTGGAAACAAGGAAAGACCAGGACAGGCACCAGATGACCACAGACAGGAATGTTAAGAAGGAACTGCAGATGCTGGAAAAATCGAAGGTAGACAAAAATGCTGGAGAATACATGCAGGAGTAGGCCATTCGGCCCTTCGAGCCAGCGCCGCCATTCAATGTGATCATGGCTGATCATTCCCAATCAGTACCCCGTCCTGCCTTCTCCCCCATATCCCCTGACTCCGCTATCTTTAGAGGCCCTATCTAGCTCTCTCTTGAAACTATCCAGAGAACCTGCCTCCACTGCCCTCTGAGGCAGAGAATTCCACAGACTCACCACTCTCTGTGTGGAAAAGATAAATTGTCCCCAGGATGATGTAGTGCGCGGGGATCGCCGGTCGGCACGGACTCGGTGGGGCCGAAGGGCCTGTTTCCGCCCTGGAACCTGTAAAGTGTAAACGTAAAAGACTAAACGTGGGACGAGGAGGCACAAGGGAGCGCGGATGCTGGAATCTTGAACAAAAACACACGCAAAGTCCGACAGGAACTCAGAGGGTCGGGCAGCATCTGTGAACGGAAATGGACAGGTGATGTTTCGGGTCGGGACCCTTCTTCAGACCCCAAAGAGTCCAGACCTGCCGGCTTGGGACGGGAGGAACTGCATGCGTGGTTCAAGACTGTTTAGTTAAGTAAGTAAGTTTATGGGCCAACTATTCACATACAAGGAATTTGCCTCGGTGCTCCCGCCCACAAGTAACAACATGACATACAGTGACAGTTACAAATGACTCAGAAAACACTAAACATTAATAATAATAAGACATTAATGATAAAACAAAATGATAACATTTAGTTTAATTTAGTTCAGTTTAGTTTATTGTCATGTGTACCGAGGTTCAGTGAAAAGCTTTTATAACCACATAACAATTACAGCACGGAAACAGGCCCTCTCGGCCCTTCCAGTCCGTGCCGACCATTCATTTTCCCCTAGTCCCATCTACCTGCACTCAGACCATACCCCTCCATTCCCTTCCGTCCATATACCTATCCACTTTACTTTTAAATGTTAAAATCGATCCTGCCTCCACCACTTCTGCTGGAAGATCAATTCCACACAGCCGCCACTCTCTGAGTAAAGAAGTTCCCCCTCACGTTACCCCTAAACTTCTGTCCCTTAATTCTCACGTCATGCCCTCTTGTTTGAATCTTCCCTACCCTCAATGGGAAAAGCTTATCCATGTCAACTCTGTCTATCCCTTTCATCATTTAAAGACCTCAATCAAGTCCCCCCTTAACCTTCTGCGCTCCAAAGAATAAAGACCTAACTTGTTCAACCTTTCTCTGTAACTTAGTTGCTGGAACCCAGGCAACATTCTAGTAAATCTCCTCTGTACTCTCTCTATTTGTTGACATCCTTCTATAATTAGGCGACCAAAATTGTACACCATACTCCAGAATTGGTCTCACCAATGCCTTGTACAATTTTAACATTACTTCCCTACTCCTATATTCAATGCTCTGATTTATAAAGGCCAGCACACCAAAAGCTTTCTTTACCACCCTATCTACATGCGATTCCACCTTCAGGGAACTATGCACAGTTATTCCTAGATCCCTCTGTTCCATAGCATTCCTCAATTCCCTACCAATTTACCATGTACGTACTTCTGTTGCATGCTAACCAGCCAGCGGAAAGACAATACATGATTACAATCGAGCCGTCCACAGTGTACAGATACATGATAAGGGAATAACGTTTAGTGCCAGGTAAAGCCGGCAAAGTCCGATCAAAGATAGTCCGAGGGTCTCCAACGAGGGTGGATGGGAGGTCAGGACTGCTCTCTAGTTGGTGAGAAGATGGTTCAGTTGCCTGATAACAGCCGGGAAGAAACTGTCCCTGAATCTGGAGGTAGACAAAATTGCTGGAGAAACTCAGCGAGTGAGGCAGCATCTATGGAGCGAAGGAAATAAGTCACCCATTCCTTCGCTCCATGGACGCTGCCTCACCCGCTGAGTTTCTCCAGCATTTTTGTCTACCTTCGATTTTTCCAGCATCTGCAGTTCCTTCTTAAACACTAAATCAGGAGGTGCGCGTGCGCTCGTTTTCACACTCCTGTACCTCTTGCCTGATGGGAGAGGGGCGAAGAGGGAGTGACCGGGGGGGGGGGGTGGGGGGGGTGGGACTGGTCCGTGATGATGCTGCCGGCCTTGCCGAGGCAGCGTGAGGTGTGGATGGAGTCGACGGGAGGGAAGGTTCAGACTGGTCGAGACTTGTCGCATGTTTCTCTCCCGCTTCCAGCCAGCCGCAGGTACACGGAGCCACCGTCAGCATCTTGTGCAAAGCTCCGTAATTTGCAAACGTTAAAAGTTATAATTTATAGACCTGTAGGAATTAGAGTGTCTGCTCTGGTTAGGTGGGTGCATTGTCAAACCGGCATGAATCAGCAGTGACGGCTAGTCCCTGAACTAATAGCATGTCTGCGTCAACCCATGAATCAGCTGAACGCAAAACGCTGACTCGTAGTTTTAGAGATACAGCATGGAAACAGGCCCTTTGGTCTAGCAGGTCGCACGTGGTCACGTGTACAGTGAAACGTGTACCGAGGTCCTTCTGCAGTTGTACAGGGCCCTAGTGAGACCACACCTGGAGTATTGTGTGCAGTTTTGGTCCCCTAATTTGAGGAAGGACATTCTTGCTATTGAGGGAGTGCAGCGTAGGTTCACAAGGTTAATTCCCGGGATGGCGGGACTGTCATACGCTGAGAGAATGGGGCGGCTGGGCTTGTAAACTCCGGAGTTTAGAAGGATGAGAGGGGATCTCATTGAAACATAGGAGATTATTAAGGGTTTGGACACGCTAGAGGCAGGAAACATGTTCCCGATGTTGGGGGAGTCCAGAACCAGGGGCCACACAGTTTAAGAATAAGGGGTAAGCCATTTGAAACGGAGATGAGGAAAGACTTTTTCTCACAGAGAGTGGTGAGTCTGTGGAATTCTCTGCCTCAGAGGGCGGTGGAGGCCGGTTCTCTGGATATTTTCAAGAGAGAGCTAGATAGGGCTCTTAAAGATAGCTTCACTGCCTGCTGTACCTGCATGCTTACTTTCATAGACTGATGAACAAGGATCCCCAGATCCCGTTGTACTTCCCTTTTTCCCAACTTGACACCATTTAGATAATAGTCTGCCTTCCTGTTTTTGCCACCAAAGTGGATAACCTCACATTTATCCACATTAAACTGCATGTGCCATGCATCTGCCCACTCCCCCAACCGGTCCAAGTCACCCTGCATTCTCATAGCATCCTCCTCGCAGTTCACACTGCCACCCAGCTTTGTGTCATCTGCAAATTTGCTAATGTTACTTTGAATCCCTTCATCCAAATCATTGATGTATACTGTAAATAGCTGCGGTCCCAGCACCGAGCCTTGCGGTACCCCACTAGTCACTGCCTGCCATTCTGAACTCTCTGTTTCCTGTCTGCCAACCACTTCTCTATCCATGTCAGCACTCTACCCCCAATACCAGGTGCCCTAATTTTGCCCACTAATCTCCTATGTGGGACCTTATCAAATGCTTTCCGAAAGTACAGGTACACTACATCCACTGGCACTCCCTTGTCCATTTTCCTAGTTACATCCTCAAAAAATTCCAGAAGATTAGTCAAGCACGATTTCCCCCTTCGTAAATCCATGCTGACTCGGACCGATCCTGTTACTGCTATCCAAATGTTCGGCTATTTCATCTTTTATAATTGACTCCAGCATCTTCCCCACCACCAATGTCAGACTAACTGGTCTATAATTCCCTGTTTTCTCTCTCCCGCCTGTCTTAAAAAGTGGGATAACATTAGCTACCCTCCAATCCACAGGAACTGATCCTGAGTCTATAGAACATTGGAAAATGATCACCAATGCATCCACGATTTCTAGAGCCACTTCCTTAAGTACAAAATTAAACTATTAAATTAAATTAAACTATATTAAACTAAATTAAAATAAACTAAATACATTTAAATAATCAAAATACTCTTACGGACCTGAACGAATACGCCACAGTCATTACAGGCTTCATAAAGAAATGTGTGGAGGACTGCATCCCTACAAAAACCTTCCGAGTGTTTCCCAATCAGAAACCTTGGATGAACTGTGAGATCCGCACTCTTCTGAAGACCAGACACCGGGCACTCATGTCTGATGACACAGTGGTCTATAAGAAGTCCAGATACGACCTTGGTAAGGCCATCAAAAAGGCCAAAAGGGAGTTCTGCTCCAAGCTGGAGGACGAGACAGATGTTCGGCAGCTGTGGCGGGGACTGAATGCAATCACCTCCTACAAGGCGAAACCAGGAGGCAGCTCGGATGTCGGCGATACATCACTCCCTGATGAGCTCAATGCATTTTACGCACGCTTTGATAGGGAGAACACCGATGTGCCTTCCCGATCCCCCATTCGCTGTGATGGTATTTCAGTCTCAGTCACTGAGGCCGACGTCAGGAAATCCTTCAGAGGGGTGAACCCTCGAAAAGCGTCTGGACCTGATGGCATACCTGGTCGTGTCCTAAAAACCTGTGCGGACCAACTGGCTGGAGTTTTTACGGACATTTTCAACCTGTCACTTCTGAGGTCTGAGGCTTCCACCTGCTTCAAAAGGGCATCAATAAAACCAGTGCCCAAGAAGAGCAAGGTGACGTGCCTCAATGACTATCGACCTGTGGCACTAACGCCTGTGGTGATGAAGTGCTTTGAGAGGTTGATCATGGCGGAAATCAATTCCTACCTCGACAAAAACCTGGACCCACTGCAGTTCGCTTACCGCCACAACAGATCAACGGTGGACGCGATCTCGCTGGCCCTCCACTCCGCTCTGGACCACTTGGACAACAAAAACTCATATGTCAGGCTGTTATTCATCGATTACAGCTCGGCATTTAACACAATCATCCCCTCCAAGCTGGTTACCAAACTCGCAGAACTGGGTCTCTGCGCATCCCTCTGCAATTGGATCCTCGACTTCCTCATCCACAGACCACAGTCTGTTCGTATTGGTGGAAATGTGTCAGACTCGATAACAATCAGCACGGGAGCACCTCAGGGCTGCGTGCTCAGCCGCCTGCTGTACTCATTCTATACTCATGACTGCGTAGCCGGTCATAGTGCGAACTCCATCATCATGTTTGCTGACGACACCACTGTTGTGGGACGTATCATGATGGGGATGAGTCCGAGTATAGAAGAGAGATCGAGCGACTGTCCATATGGTGCCAGCACAACAACCTGGCCCTCAACACCAGCAAAACCAAGGAACTGATTGTGGACTTTGGAAGGAGTAGGATGGGAACCCACAGTCCTGTTTATATCAACGGGTCGATGGTTGAAAGGGTCAAGAGCTTCAAATTCCTGGGCGTGCACATCTGTGAAGATCTTTCCTGCTCCGAGAACACAGATGCAATCATAAAGAAAGCTCATCAGCGCCTCTACTTCCTGAGAAGATTACGGAGAGTTGGTCTGTCAAGGAGGACTCTCTCTAACTTCTACAGGTGTACAGTAGAGAGCTTGCTGACCGGTTGCATCGTGGCTTGGTTCGGCAACTTGAGCGCCCTGGAGAGGAAAAGACTACAAAAAGTAGTAAACACTGCCCAGTCCATCATCGGCTCTGACCTCCCTTCCATCGAGGGGATTTATCACAGTCGCTGCCTCAAAAAGGCTGGCAGCATCATCAAGGACCCACACCACCCTGGCCACACACTCATCTCCCTGCTACCTTCGGGTAGAAGGTACAGGAGCCTGAAGACTGCAACAACCCGGTTTAGGAATAGCTACTTACCCATAGCCATCAGGCTATTAAACTCAACTCAAACAAAAATCTGAACTTTAACAGCCTAATGCACTTTATCTGTTTAGTTATGTGTGTGTATATATATATATATATATATATATTCAATGGTATATGGACACACTGATCTGTTCTGTATTCATGCCGTCTATATTCTGTTGTGCTGAAGCAAAGCAAGAATTTCATTGTCCTATCTGGGACACGTGACAATAAACACTTTTTCTCACAGAGAGTGGTGAGTCTGTGGAATTCTCTGCCTCAGAGGGCGGTGGAGGCCGGTTCTCTGGATGCTTTCAAGAGAGAGCTAGATAGGGCTCTTAAAGCTAGCGGAGTCAGGGGATATGGGGAGAAGGCAGGAACGGGGTACTGATTGGGGATGATCAGCCGTGATCACATTGAATGGCGGTGCTGGCTGGAAGGGCCGAATGGCCTCTACTCCGGCACCTGTTGTCCATTGTCTAAACTCTCTTGCTGGCCTGTGAGAAAGATTTTCATTGTGTGTTAGCACCTATGCACAAGGACAATAAAAGCATCATTGAATCACAAAATTAATCTAAATCCTAACTAAATCTAAAACTGTATGAAAACTAAAGTATAACTGAAGTAAAAATGAACGGAACAGCTGGTGATAATGTTGCCAGGCCGGGGCTGCGATAAAGCAGGAACTGCAGATGCTGGGGAATCGAGGGTTACACAAAAAGCTGGAGAAACTCAGCGGGTGCAGCAGCATCTAAGGAGCGAAGGAGATAGGCGACGTTTCGGGTCGAGACCCTTCTTCAGACTGGTCAGGGTGTGATAGTTGTGTGTCGGTGGGGACTGGGTGTTTAATGCATGAGGGAGTTTCGGAGAGATATCATTCAGAACAGCAGGAAGACCGATGGACAGGGGCAGATCTAACGGGGAGTGAACAGAAATCCGGAGAGAGAGACCATAGGAGGATTTTTAAACCAAAATGCAGATTGAGTTTGGAGATACAGGGTGGAAACAGGCCCTTCGGCCCAACTAGTCCATGCTGACCATCGATCGCGGTGGTGCAGCGGTACAGTTGCTGCCTCACAGCGCCGGAGGCCTGGGTTCCATCCTGACCACGGGTGCTGTCTGTACGGAGTTTGTACGTTCTCCCCGTGACCTGCGTGGGTTTTCTCCGGGTGCTCCGGTTTCCTCCCCACACTCCAAAGACGTGCGGGTTATTAATTGGCTTGGTATCATTGTAAATTGCCCCATGTGTGTGGGGGATAGAGTTAGTGATCGCTGGTCGGCGTGGACTCGATGGGCCGAAGGGCCTGTTCCCGCTCTGTATCTCCAAACTAAACTAAACGTGGGTTTGCGTGAAGATTTAAACATAAGGATGAACTGGAGTGATGATGTTAGCTGCAGAAGACAGGATTCGGCTCTTAAAGATAGCGAAATTAAGGGATAGTCAACAGGTGCAGGAGTAGAGGCCATTCGGCCCTTCGAGCCAGCACCACCATTCAATGTGATCATGGCTGATCATCCACAATCAGTACCCCGTTCCTGCCTTCTCCCCATATCCCCTGACTCCGCTATCTTTAAGAGCCCTATCTAGCTCTCTCTTGAAAGTATCCAGAGAACCGGCCTCCACCGCCCTCTGAGGCAGAGAATTCCACAGACTCACAACTCTCTGTGAGAAAAAGTGTTTCCTCGTCTCCGTTCCAAATGGCTTACCCCTTATTCTTAAACTGTGGCCCCTGGTTCTGAACTCCCCCAACATCGGGAACATGTTTCCCGCCTCTAGCGTGTCCAAGCCCTTAATAGTCTTAGTGTTAAAGCAGGAACTGCAGATGCTGGAGAATTGAGGGTGACACAAAAAGCTGGAGAAACTCAGCGGGTGCAGCAGCATCTAAGGAGCGAAGGAGATAGGCGATGTTTCGGGTCGAGACCCTTCTTCCGAAACGTCGCCTATCTCCTTCGGTCCTTAGATGCTGCTGCACCCGCTGAGTTTCTCCAGCCTTTTGTGTACCCCTTAATAGTCTTATATGTTTCAATATGTTTCATATGTTCCAATATCTCATCCTTCTAAACTCCAGAGTGTACAAGCCCAGCCGCTCCATTCTCTCAGCATATGACAGTCCCGCCATCCCGGGAATTAACCTGGTGAACCTACGCTGCGCTCCCTCAATAGCAAGAATGTCCTTCCTCAAATTTGGAGACCAAAACTGCACACAATACTCCAGGCGTGGTCTCACTCGGGCCCTGTACAACTGCAGAAGGACCTCTTTGCTCCTAACTTCGTCCCCTTTGATCTCTCATTTTCACACCTTACCCTTCCATATCTCTCGCCTCCCACTCCCCTGACTCTCAGTCTGAAGAAGGGTCTGGACCCGAGACGTCACCCATTCCTTCTCTCCAGAGACGCTGCCTGTCCCGCAGAGTTACTCCAGCGTTCTGTGTCTGCCTCACTTGATTATTTCCACGCACTTGGTGCTAATCGGGCATTGTGATCGATTACGGCGGCACTTTACTCAATTTTACTTCAAATAAAACTTCACTGCACATCTGTACATGTGATAGTTCTAAAGTGATAGAAGCAGAATTAGGTAATTCGGCCCATCGAGTCAATTATATTGGGAAATTGGGCGGGCGCGACTCACGTTGCAGCGCCCCCTACAGCCTGTCTGTCTTTTTTTATTTTTTGTCTAGTTAAATGTAGTTGTTCGTGTTTTTTTTGTATTGTTTTTCTAACTGTGTATGTGTGTGGGGGGTGGTGGGGGGGGGGGGGGGGGGGAGGGGGAACTTTAAAATCTCTTCCCTGCACGGGAGACCTGACTTTTTCCCTGTCGGGTCTCCGTTGTCGTTTGGGCCTAGCATAGCGGAGCGGCCTCCGACCGGGATGAGCTGCGGATTTACCGTCGTGGGGCTGGCCGGCCTCGGAGCGTGGGGAGCGGTGGTGGCTCGCCGCTGCGGCCCGACTCCGGAGCTCCGGCTCCAGCTGCAGACCGGTGGACTGTCGGGATATCGGGAGCTCGCTCGCGGGTCCGGGTGGGAGACCGCTCTCCGGAGCTCCCGCAACACAGCTTCTCCAGCCCGTGTCGCGGGGTTGGAGCGACCCGGAGCGGGGCCGTACATCGCCCCGCGCGGCTTTAATGGCCGCGGGATATTCCAGCGCCCGCCGGGGGCTCCAACGTTGAGACTTTTGGGCCTAGAGCGGGGCCGTACATCGCCCGGCGAGGCCTCAATGGCCGTGGAACTTAACACCGCCCGCCTGGGGCTTCGACCTCGGGAGAGAAATGATGCGGGGGAGAGAGAAGACTTTGCCTTCCATCACAGTGAGGAGGAGATTCGCTGTGATGTGTAAATTGAATTGTCTGTGTGTTTTTTTTATGAATTGTACGGTTTGTACGGCTTGTAGAAACGGAGTTTCGTTCGAGCCTCTCTGAGGTCGAATGACAAGTAATAAAATCAAAATCAAATCAAATTATAGCTGATCTATCTCTCCCTCCCAACCCCATTCTCCTGCCTTCTCCCCATAACCTCCGACACCTGCACTAATCAAGAATCTGTCTTAAAAATACCCAATGACTTGGCCTCCAATGCTGTCTGTGGCAAAGAATTCCACAGATTCACCACCTTCTGAATAGTGAATTCCTCGTATTAATAAATTCCTCATCTCCTTTGTAAAGGAACGTCCATTTATTCTGAGGCTGTGCCCTCTGGTCCTAGACTAGACTCTCCCACTAGTGGAAACATCCTCTCCACATCCACTCTATCCGGGCCTTTCACTATTCGCTAAGTTTCAATGAGGTCCCCCCCTCATCTTTCTAAACTCCAGCGAGTACAGGCCCAGTGCCGTCAAACGCTCATCGTACGTTAACCCACTCACTCCTGGGATCGTTCTTGTAAACCTCCTCTGGACCCTCTCCAGAGCCGGCACATCCTTCCTCAGATACGGTGCCCAAAACTGCTCACAATATTCCAATCCTTGAAAACTCCAGTGAGCAGCACTGAACATGGACATAAAAATGCTGGAGTAACTCAGCGGCAACACGGTGGCGCAGCGGTAGAGTTGCTGCCTCACAGCGCCGTGTTCGATCCCGACTGCGGGCGCTGTCTGTACGGAGTTTGCACGTTCTCCCCGCGACCCGCGTGGGTTTTCTCCGGGCGCTCCGGTTTCCTCCCACACTCCAAAGACGTGCGGGTTTGTAGGTTAATTGATACAAAATTTATTTATTGTCATTTGAACCTCATTGAAATGTAGTTTCTGCAGACATACAAACAATAAAAAGAACCAAGACACAACACAGTTTACACAAACATCCATCGCAGAGAATCTCCTCCTCACTGAGAAACATAGAAATTAGGTGCAGGAGTAGGCCATTCGGCCCTTCGAGCCTGCACCGCCATTCAATGTGATCATGGCTGATCATCCAACTCAGTATCCCGTACCTGCCTTCTCTCCATACCCTCTGATCCCTTTAGCCACAAGGGCCACATCTAACTCCCTCTTAAATATAGCCAATGAACTGGCCTCAACTACCCTCTGTGGCAGAGAATTCCAGAGACCCACCACTCTCTGTGTGAAAAAAGTCTTTCTCATCTCGGTCTTAAAGGATTTCCCCCTTATCCTTAGACTCCTAAATTCTCAATCTCCTAAATTCTAGAGAGTATAAACCGAGTCTATGCAGTCTTTGTTCATAAGACAGTCCTGACTTCCCAGGAGACAATACAGAAGGAAGGCAAAGTCTTATCTCTCCCCTGCACTCCCCATTCTCCTCCCGATGTCAGAGACAAAACCCCCGGCGGGCGATGGTAAATAAGTCCCGCGGCCATTCAGGCCGCGCCGGGCGATGCAAGGCCCCGCTCCGGGTCTTGATGTTAGAGCCCCCGGCGGGCGCTAGCAAGTCCCGCGGCCATTAAAGCCGCGCCGGGCGATGTAAGGCCCCGCTCCAGGTCATTTTCGACCCCGCAACTCAGGCGGGAGAAGTTGTCTCCGCGGGAGCTCCGAAAAGCGGCCTCCCACCAGGGACCCGCGAGCTCCCGGTGTTACCGTCCACCGGGCCTGCAGCTGGAGCCTCCGAATCATCGGGGTTGGGCAGCAGTAGCGCGCCACCACAGTTCCTCCCATACAGAACTCGGCCAGCTCCACGATGGTAAGTAGGCCGCAGGCTCCGCGACTGGAGCCCCAGGTCCGGTTGGAGGCCGCTCCACGGTGCTAGGCCCCAATGACAACGGAGACCCGACAGGGAAAAGGTCGGGTCCTCCGTACAGGGAAAAGATTTTAAAAGGTTCCCCCCCCCCGCCCCCCCCCCCCCTCACATACCCAGTTAAAAAAAACACTATAAACTACACTCAAACGAGACAAGAAAATGAAAAAAAGACGGACGGACCGTAGAGGCCACTGCGACGTGGGCCGCGCTGCCCACTCAATTGGCTTGGTAAATGTTTGTCCCCAATGTCAACAAAATAGAGAGAGTACAGAGGAGATTTACTAGAATGTTGCCTGGGTTCCAGCAACTAAGTTACAGAGTTAGGTCTAAGGTTGAACAAGTTAGGTCTTTATTCTTTGGAGCACAGAAGGTTAAGGGGGGACTTAATTGAGGTCTTTAAAATGATGAAAGGGATAGACAGAGTTGACGTGGATAAGCTTTTCCCATTGAGGGTAGGGAAGATTCAAACAAGAGGGCATGACATGAGAATTAAGGGGCAGAAGTTTAGGGGTAACATGAGGGGGAACTTCTTTACTCAGAGAGTGGTGGCTGTGTGGAGTGATCTTCCAGCAGAAGTGGTGGAGGCAGGATCGATTTTAACATTTAAAAGTAAAGTGGATAGGTATATGGACGGGAAGGGAATGGAGGGGTATGGTCTGAGTGCAGGTAGATGGGACTAGAGGAAAATAAATGGTCGGCACGGACTGGAAGGGCCGAGAAGGCCTGTTTCCGTGCTGTAATTGTTATATGGTTATATGGTTAATGTGTGTAGGATGGTGTTAGTGTGCGGGGATCGGTGGTCGGCGCGGACACGGTGGGCTGAAGGGTCTGTTTCCGCGCTGCAACTCTAAACCAATCTAAACATCTCTGAATAGAAGGAATGGGTGGCGTTTCGGGTTGAGACCCTTCTCGAGACCCAGAGTCGGGGGAGGGAGACACAAGAGATAAGGAAGGCTAAGGCGTGAAAACCCGAGGCATAAGAAGGGCCTCGACCCGAAACGTCACCCATTCCTTCAATCCTGAGATGCTGCCTGTCCCGCTGAGTTACTCCAGCTTTTTGTCTCCATCTTTGACATAACTCCCATTGGAGAGAGGAGGAGAACATCTTCAGAGTGGGCCTACTTTGTGATTCCACAGTGCAGCAGGCAAAATATGTAGAAGGAACCGCAGATGCTGGTTTACACTGAAGCCACAAATCACCACCAGGGGGGCACTGCAAGATTGGCAGCCCCGCCAACAGTCTGTCTGTTTCTTCGTAGTAGATGTAACTAGCAGCGTGGATAGGGGAGAACCAGTGGATGTGGTGTATCTGGACTTCCAGAAGGCTTTCGACAAGGTCCCACATAAGAGATTAGTATACAAACTTAAAGCACACGGCATTGGGGGTTCAGTATTGATGTGGATAGAGAACTGGCTGGCAGACAGGAAGCAAAGAGTAGGAGTAAACGGGTCCTTTTCACAATGGCAGGCAGTGACTAGTGGGGTACCGCAAGGCTCAGTGCTGGGACCCCAAGCTATTTATAATATATATTAATGATCTGGATGAGGGAATTGAAGGCAACATCTCCAAGTTTGCGGATGACACGAAGCTGGGGGGCAGTGTTAGCTGTGAGGAGGATGCTAGGAGACTGCAAGGTGACTTGGATAGGCTGGGTGAGTGGGCAAATGTTTGGCAGATGCAGTATAATATGGATAAATGTGAGGTTATCCACTTTGGTGGCAAAAACAGGAAAGCAGACTATTATCTAAATGGTGGCCGATTAGGAAAAGGGGAGATGCAGCGCGACCTGGGTGTCATGGTACACCAGTCATTGAAAATAGGCATGCAGGTACAGCAGGCAGTGAAGAAAGCGAATGGTATGTTAGCTTTCATAGCAAAAGGATTTGAGTATAGGAGCAGGGAGGTTCTACTTCAGTTGTATAGGGTCTTGGTGAGACCACACCTGGAGTATTGCGTACAGTTCTGGTCTCCAAATCTGAGGAAGGACATTATTGCCATAGAGGGAGTGCAGAGAAGGTTCACCAGACTGATTCCTGGGATGTCAGGACTGTCTTATGAAGAAAGACTGCATAGACTTGGTTTATACTCTCTAGAATTTAGGAGATTGAGAGGGGATCTTATAGAAAACTTACACAATTCTTAAGGGGTTGGACAAGCTAGATGCAGGAAGATTGTTCCCGATATTGGGAAGTCCAGGACAAGGGGTCACAGCTTAAGGATAAGGGGGAAATCCTTTAGGACCGAGATGAGAAGGACTTTTTTCACACAGAGAGGGGGTGGGTCTCTGGAACTCTCTGCCACAGAGGGTAATTGAGGCCAGTTCATTGGCTATATTTAAGAGGGAGTTAGATGTGGCCCTTGTGGCTAAGGGGATCAGAGGGTATGGAGAGAAGGCAGATACGGGATACTGAGTTGGATGATCAGCCATGATCATATTGAATGGCGGTGCAGGCTCGAAGGGCCGAATGGCCTACTCCTGCACCTAATTTCTATGTTTCGTCTTTAAAAAAAAAAAAAATGTTTACGTTTGTGTCGATATTCTCCAGTTTGTTTTATGTGGGGGGAGGGGGATTCTTTTTCCAGTTTCTTTCATTCCCAGAGATGCGATTGTTTTCCGGATCGCATTATCCGATCGCTCTGCGGCCTAATACCGATTGCGTTGGAGGCCTCCTCGGACTGGCTTTGGGTCCCACCGCGGGGCGTGGACTTAACATCGGGGTTGATCCCTTACCTGCGGACTTTACCATCGAGGGCTCGCAGTCTCGGGAGAGGCCGGGCCGGGAAGCTCCAACGTTGCGGAAGGCTTGACCAGCCCCGGCGCGGGGTCCGATCGCCGGCGCGGGAGGGAGCTGACATCCCCCCGATGCAGGAGCTTGGTCGCCCCGATGCGGAGGGCCCGGCTACAGGAGTAGGTATGTTACAAAACTTACCTTGAGCAGCACTGCAGTTCTGCCGCTCCCCGTGTGCATGACTTTGGCACCTTTCGGAGGGGGGCGGGCTTAAAGTGCCGTTTTTCTGCAGACAGGGAAAATCGATCCATGTCGGGCGATTTCGTTGCGGAAGAAAAATCGCTCCGACATTTCATTCATGAAGGTATTTTTAAATTACGCTAGATTATTTATTAACTAGAGTAATTTAAAAATCACCTTCAAAAGCCGTGAGAGCCGACAACGGGAAGGATTTTGCGTTGGGGAGAAAAAAAGGTAAACAGTTTATTTTTATATTAAAAGTTAGTTTTTATGGAGGTTTTAATCACATTTTCATGTTGCGAAATGGGGTCCAAAAAAATGTATAAACCAACAGTATTTTTCCTCCCGACTTCACAGCAAACCACAACGATCCAATCCACCGCATTCCACTAAAACCCACTCGCTAGTTGATTTAAATGGCCATTAATTTACAGGAATTAAACACTAAATTCCTTCCATTTGGCCCAGAAATTCATGAAAATGAGATTTAAAAATCATGTTATATTGTGGATTATTGTGTGAATGTTATTTGGACACTTAGGCAATTTTAAAAAAGTTTATCTTTTCTTAAGAAATGGATAGATGTTTAGATCCACTCATTGAATTTTGTAATTAGCTCCAATTAGATAACTAACTAATTATATGCTTTAATTTCAGGTCATCCAAGTAAGATTGTTTCATATTTGTTTCAGAATGCTTCAATCTATAATAACTGAAAATCTCATTGAGTTCTCTTAATTTTTAAGAAAGTTATGGGCTTTTGACTGTTCTAGATCACAGCTTTTGAGTTAAGTCAATGGAAAGGCAATGGGGAACAAGATGCTAATTTCCGAGTATGAAAATGGTCATAACTTTTTTAATACTGAAGATATGAAAGTGAATTAGGTGGCAAATTGAATTAGGTGGGATAAATTGCAGACTTGATTTTTAAAATCTCATTTTCAAAATTTTGTAACATTGCTACAACTGGTGACTCTGTGCTCCACTGTGTGTGTTGGGTCCCCACACTGGCAGGAGGCTCTCGCTGTCCACGAGGCCCCACCTCTTCATCGCTACTCCATAGCATCCGACGCCTGTCCTCAAGCGGTTTGAGGGTTGTCCACTGATTTTTAAACTACTCCAGTTAATAAATAATCTAGCGTAGTTTTAAAAATAACTTTATGAATGAAATGTCGGAGCGATTTCTCTTTAGCGACTAAATCGCCCGACATGGATCGATTTGGGACTGTCTAGAAAAAAATCGGCACTTTAAGCCCGCCCCCCTCTGAAAGGCGCCAAAGTCGCGCACACGGGGAGCGGCAGAACTGCAGCGCTGCTAATGGTAGGTACTGTAACATACCTACCAGTTGGCCCTGTGGATGGTTTATATATGCAACCAATAACATAGTTACCTCAGTACCATTAACCCCGCCTAGTTAACGTCAATCATAACGCCTTCCCCTTCCTGGGTACAGTTTCAGTGGAAGAATGTAGCCAGTGCTTGAAGATGTTGCACACTTTAAGAGTTTGTGAATTGCTTATTTACATGGTGTCAGAAGTGGGATTCAGCTTCAGGTTGGCCTTTCGCGCCCGATCCAGGATGCGGCGGAGGTTCAGGTCGTCCTTGGCAATGTCCTTCCCATAGACCAGGATATCATCCACAATGATGGCACATGGCAGGTCCGAGAATATCTGCTCCATCGATCGCTGGAACACCTCGCTAGCGGAATTGATGCCGAATGGCATTGGCAGGGAACTTGAATCTGCCAAACGGTGTGGCGAAGGTCGTCAGGTCAGGAGACGCCTTGTCCAATGGGAATCTGCCAAAACGAGTTCTTGGCGTCTAGGACCGAAAAGATGGCGGCCTGCCCGACCTGAGCCGCCACGTCCTCAACGGACCGCATGGGGTAGTGGGGTCGCCTGATGGCGAGGTTTAAGTCCTTAGGGTTGATGCACACACGTATTTCGTTCTTGTCTTTCTTTATCGTGGCAACCATGGTGGAGACCCACTCGGTGGGCTCGCCAACCGCTTCTAGCACCGGCACCGAATGGTGAACGAGGTCTGAGTGACCTGGACGGTGGACACGTTTTGGCCTTACTCACCTCCACGGAGCTGCAGGTCTAAAGGACACACGACAGGAGAAGAAGGAGAAAGTGCCGGAGTAACTCAGCGGGACAGGCAGCGTCTCTGGAGAGAAGGAATGGGTGACGTTTCGGGTCCAGACCCTTCTTCACGCTGAGAGTCAGGGGAGTGGGGAGGCGAGAGATATGGAAGGGTAAGGTGTGAAAATGAGAGATCAAAGGGGACGAAGAGAGGAGCAAAGAGGTCCTTCTGCAGTTGTACAGAGCCCTAGTGAGAGTATTGTGCGCAGTTCTGATCTCCAAATTTGAGGAAGGACATTCTTGCTATTGAGGGAGTGCAGCGTAGGTTCACCAGGTTAATTCCCGGGATGGTGGGACCCTTCTTCAGACTGAGAGTCGGGTTGGAGAGGGAGACACAGAGAACCATCGGGGAGTGTGGGTGAGCGGGAGGGGAGAGAGGGGGGGAGAGGGGAGAGAGGGGGGAGAGAGGGGAGAGAGGGGAGAGGGGAGAGGGGGGAGGGGGGAGAGGGGAGAGGGAGAGGGGGAGGAGGGGAGAGGAGGGAGAGAGGGGAGAGAGGGGAGAGGGGGGAGAGGGGGGAGAGGGGAGAGGGGGGAGAGGGGGGAGAGGGGGGAGAGAGGGGAGAGGGGGGAGAGAGGGGAGAGGGAGCGAGGGGGAGAGGGGGGAGGGGGGAGAGGGGAGAGAGGGGAGAGAGGGGAGAGAGGGAGAGGGGAGGAGGGGGGAGAGGGGGGAGAGGGGGGAGAGGGGGAGAGGGGGGAGAGAGGGGGGAGAGGGAGAGAGGGAGAGAGGGGAGAGGGGGGAGAGGGGAGAGAGGGGGAGAGGGGGAGGAGGGGGAGAGGGGGAGAGGGGAGAGAGGGAGAGGGGGAGAGGGGGAGAGGGAGGGTCAGGACAAGACACACAGAACAACAGCCTCGTGGGCATATTTATTGACACAAGTTATCAAAAATACAGGCTATGCAACGCATCGTTTGGGTCAAGTAGCAAATATACATTAAAATAAATACAATGGCGCTTCAGTGCAAGAGTTGCTGACATTCGCAGAGAATCGCAGGCGCCCGCGGGAGGTGGGAGCTCGCTCCTGGTTTTGGGACGGATGGGGGAGGAGGTAAAAGAAATGGCCTGCGTTAACAATAACAGTTCAACGTTCTGGCAGGCAGCAGGGCTCAGTGTGTGTGTGGGGGAGATCGTGTGGGTGAGGAGCGGGGTAGGACGGAGGGGGCCTGGACTTGAGGCTTGCCTCTTCTGAAGTCTTGCTCCCTCCCTCAGTCTCTCTCTACATTCCTCCCTCGCTCCCTGTCTCGCTCACTCTCTCTTTCACTCTTTCTCTCTCACTCTCTCTCTCTCTTTCACCCTTTCTCTCTTTCACTCTCTCTCTCTCTCGCTCACTCACTCTCTCTCTCTCTCCATCCCTCTCTCTGGTTCCTGCACACTCACACTCTCTCTCGCTCTATCTGTCTCTCTCTCTCTTTCTCTCCATCCCTCTCTCTGGTTCCCTCACTCGCACTCTCTCTCCCTCTCTCTCTCTCTCTGTCTCCCTCGCTCTCTCTCTTTCTCTCCATCCCTCTCTGGTTCCTGCACTCTCACTCTCTCTGTCTCTGTCTCTCTCTATCCCTCTCTCTCTCTCCCTCTCTCTCTATCTCTCTCTCCCTCTCCCTCTCTCTCTATCCCTCCCTCTCTCTCCCCCTTCCCCGGCTGTTAGTCACAGTCCCGCAGCCTACAATCTCTAGCCTTGAGGCTGGGATTCCCAGCGAGTGGCTTGCGTGCGTTATGCTCCCCACCTTGGGCGAGGTAGGTAGGGAGGGAGGGAGGTGAGTGTGTACGGAGCTGAGAGGCTCGGGGAGGCGGGGGGCGGCACTTCACGTGTCTGCGCTCTTCGGCCCCCCTCTATCCTCCAGTGGTGTGGCTAGCAGGCAGCGGGCCGAATGGGTCTTTGTGAACAAGCAGCTATAGGGTGGTGGAGGGAGAGAGAGAGAGAGAGAGAGGGGGAAAGAGAGAGGGGGAGAGAGAGAGGGGGAGAGAGAGAATGAGAGAGGGGAGAGAGGGTAAGGGGGAGAGGGGATTGGGGGGAGAGAGAAAGGGATAGAGAGAGGGGAGAGAGAGAGAAAGAGAGAGGGAGAGTGATAAGAGAAAGAGAAAGAGAGAGAGAATAGAGAGAGAGAAAGAGTGAGGGGAGAGAGAGAGAGAACGAGAGAAGGGATAGAGAGAGGGGAGAGAGAGAGAAAGAGCGATGGGATAGAGGATAGAGAGCGTGAACGAGAGAGAGAGAGAGAGAGAGAGAGAGAGAGAGAGAGTTTCTCCCTCGCCCCAGCAGCGCGGGGGGGCAGGAGCGGGGGGGCAGGAGCAGGGGGGGCAGGAGCGGGCAGGCTGGGGTTCGGGGCACCGTGTACCCCAGCAAGCAGCAGCCTGGGGAAGACGGGGAGCGACTGTGACAGGGAGCTGAGCTTCCCGCGGGAGGAGCGGGATGGTTTCCGTGGAAGGGGGGCAGTGTTTACGGGGCAGTGCTCGGTCCGCAGCCCGGAGTAACGGCGGGCACGGTACAAAGTGGGGGGGGTATGTACAGGGCTTCACGCCTCAGAGGTGACAGTGAGATGGTGGGTGGGTGGGTCACTGGACGCCTGGTGCGATTAAAGTGAACTAGTTTACGCGACGCTTCAATAAAGCCCAGCTCCCCGCCCGCTCTCAGCTGTGGGTGAGGCCGGCTACAACAGCTGTGGCCCCAGCATGATCTAGAGCGGGGAGCCCACAAACTCAGCCTACAGACCCCTGCTGCTCAAGGGGGGGTGGGGGGGGGGGGGGGGGGACTTGCCTGTACTAGAGGGGAGAGGCAGAGAGAGAGAGAGTAGAGAGAGACTGAGAAGTGAGAGAGACAGTGAGAAAAAGAGGGAGAGAGAGAGAGAGAAAGACGGAGAAAGAGGGAGAGAGGGAGAGAAAGAGAGAGAAACTGAGAAGTGAGAGAGTGAGAAAAAGAGGGAGAGAGAGGGGGAAAGAGAGACAGACGAAGAAAGAGGGAGGGAGGGAGAGAGAGAGAGCGAGAAACTGAGAAGTGAGAGAGACAGTGAGAAAAAGAGGGAGAGAGAGAGAGAGAAACTGAGAAGTGAGAGAGACAGTGAGAAAAAGAGGGAGAGAGAGAGAGAGAAAGAGAGGGAGAAAGAGAGGGGCAGAAAAGTGAGAGGGAGGGAAAGAGAGAGACAGAGAAAGGGAGAAAGAGAGGGAGAGAGAAAGAGGGAGCGAGAAAGAGGAAGGTGGAGAGCAGGAGAGGGAGAGAGAGAGAGAGGGAAAGAGAGGGAGAGAGAGAACGGGAGAGATAAAGAGGGAAAAACGAACGAGAGGATGGAGAAGGGAGCGTGGTGAGTCACAGGAGAGGTTGGGTACCAAGCCGGGAGGGATGGTCCTTCTGTGCGCCGCTCTGGTCCTCTGGCTCGATGGAAACTCAGCGGCTCGGTGAGTTCGCATCAGCAAGCGTCTCGCCTCTGCGGGCCGGTTCATAGAGAGAAGGTTCCCTGATCAAAATCCTGTTCCCGGTCTTGTCCAGGATAATTCCAAACCTAACGTCTCCGACTTCCTTCCCACCAACCAGGAAGCCAGTGCGGGATTTGCCCGCCCGCCCTTCCCCCTCCCCGACTGGTGGAGGGTGCGGGAGGTTCACGGTCCTAGTCGGGCACTTGGTGCACGGCGATCTTCAGCGGGACTCCAAACATATCCTCCCAGTATTGACGCACCCAGTCCACCAGCCCGCTCGCCAGCTCCGGGCACTCCGTCCGCACGCACCAGCTACTCTCCTTCCGACTCACCTGGCGGGCGGGGAGGGGGGGGGGGGAGAGAGGAGGACAGTTTCATGCTTCAGTTCAGCTTATTGTCACACGCACCGAGGTACAGTGAAAAGCCTTTCATAAGATAGACAACAGACAGTAGGCAATAGGGGCAGGAGTGGGCCATTCGGCCCTTCGAGCCAGCACCGCCATTCAATGTGATCAGGGCTGATCATCCCCAATCAGTACCCCGTTCCTGCCTTCTCCCCATATCCCCTGACTCCGTTAGCCCCAAAGAGCTAAACCAGGCACGTGCCGTCAGGGTAGGCAAGGTAGGCACTGCCTACCCTGACTAAAATTATGAAATGGGAATTATTAAATATAAATTGTAAAGGCATGGGAGAATTATGCCTATGTAAGAGACTGATCTCTTAGGTAGGCATAATTCCCTGTGCCTTTCACCCGCAGCGTTTGTGACACGGGAAGCTCTGTGCAGCCCACGTGCCGTCAGCGCTGCCTGAAGCCGTCAGTTTTAATCGGGGCTGAAGGCAGCAGAAATCCTGCCTTTGTAGTACTGCGCATGCGCAGCATCATACTGCGCATGCGCATCAGTCTACCGCGCATGCGCAGCGCAAGTTTATTGGCGGGGTTTTCAACCATGGTTTGTCGTGTCCCAATGATATGGTAAGTACATTTTGTGATTTTTTTTTAAAATACCGTATTTGCCGGGGTGTGGGGGGGGTGTGGGAGTCGGAGTGGGGTGAGAGCTCCTTTCACAGCGTTTGGGGAGTCTGGCCCGGGGTAACGTTGCGGGGAGGGCACAAATGTTATGAATGAAGGGTCGGGGGCATCCACTTGCGACGTTCCTTGCAAGGGGGCATGAAATGACACTGCTCTGAGGCCGGGGGGGGGGGGGGGGAGAGAGAGAGAGCGAGAAGTAGCTCGAGCGGCCGCCGGGCCGGACAGCGGAACCAGCCGCCACCTTAGCTCCAGAACCACCCGCCCACCTCTGGCAGCTCTCCGTCTAAAAACCTCTCTCCTGCCGCTCGCTGGCCTCACTCATGTCCTTAAATTCCGACAGCGCGATTGAGGTTACTCGGCTGTGGGAATTTAAGGATTTGCAGGAAGTCGTTGACATGAGTGAAGTCGGCGAACGGCAGGTGACAGGTGTTCAGACGGAGAGCATTGCCAGAGGTGAGTGGGCCGGCAGAAGGCGCTCAGTGTCGGCCACTTTGTGGCGGCCAGTTCAGCTGTCGGGTCCCGGTGGCCGCTCCCCGAGCTGCTTCTATCCCCAGCTACAGTGCGTGGCTTCGCACCTGGAGAGCTGCGGCAGCGGTGAGGGAGTGAAGATTCCAGTACTTTGTGATAAGCACTTTCTTGCGATTTTCACCATTTGCTCCTCACATGTCCAGCCTACATCCTCTATATATCGCTCAGACCCTCTAGTCCTGGCACCTTCCTCGTAAATGTTCTCTGTGTCCTTTCCAGAGCTGGCAGTATCCCCGACACCCTCCTTCTCAACACTCGTGCCCTCCCCACAACTTTACCCCTGGCACAGACTCTCCACACGCTGTGAAAGGAACTATCCCCACAATTGGTCTAGGACTAGGAAGCCTTGGGCAAATTGAAATGTCACTGTTTTTATTTATTTATTTATTTAACGGGGAGAACGATCTGCGCATGCGCGGTTTACATTTTTTTTAAAGCGGACTGAGTGCCTACCCTGAGTAATTACTCACGGCACGTGCCTGGGCTAAATCTATCTACAATCAACTTAATAGCTGGTCTAAATACAATCAGGCCAAACTCCAGTTCAATAGGTGGAGCAAAGGGGAAGATGCAGAGTGCAGAATACAATAGACAACAGACAACAGGTGCAGGAGGAGGCCATTCGGCCCTTCAAGCCAGCACCGCCATTCAATGTGATCATGGCTGATCATCCCCAATCAGTACCCCGTTCCTGCCTTCTCCCCGTATCCCCTGACTCCACTATCTTTAAGAGCCCTATCTAGCTCTCTCTTGAAAGCATCCAGAGAACCGGCCTCCACCGCCCTCTGAGGCAGAGAATTCCACAGACTCACAACTCTCTGCGAGGAAAAGTGTTTCCTAGTCTCCGTTCTAAATGGCTTAGCCCTTATTCTTAAACTGTGGCCCCTTCCCCCAACATGGGGAAGATGTTTCCTGCCTCTAGCGTGTCCAAACCTGTAGCGTGTCCAGATCTGGAAGAGAAAACCCCGGCAGGTGACGGGGTGAAGGTACAAACTCCGTACAGCCACCTCACTCCAGCTCCGGCAGCGCTCTGTGGCTACTCCCCCATTTACATCAAAAGTCTGCTCACCCACCACACCACCTCCAGGTCCCTCAGATCGGCCGACTTGGGGTTTACCGAACATCCCGCGGTCTAGGCATAAGCTCAGGGGCGACCGACCGACCGACCAACCGCGCCTTTGCGGTTGCAGCTCCTAGACTGTGGAACAGCAACAGAGCTGCCCCCTCCATCCACTCCTTTAAGCCGAGACTAAAAACTCATCTCTACTCCCAAGCCTTTCTTGACGTTCTCTGAGGCACTGCCTACCCTGACTAAAATTATGAAATGGCAATTATTAAATATAAATAGTAAAGGTATGGGAGAATGATGCCTATGTAAGAGACTGATCTCTTAGGTAGGCATAATTCTCCGTGCCTTTCATCCGCAGCGCTTGTAACACGGGAAGCTCTGTGCAGCCCACGTGCCGTCAGCGCTGCCTGAAGCCGTCAGTTTCAATCGGGGCTGAAGGCAGCTGAAATTCTGCCTTTGCAGCACTGCGCATGCACATCAGTCTACTGCGCATGCACTGCGCAAGTTTCTTGGCGGGGTTTTTAACCATGGTTTGTCGTGTACCAATGATGTGGTAAGTACATTTTGTGATTTTTTTTAAAATACCATATTTCCCGGGGTGTGGGAGTGGGGGGAGAACTCCTTTCACAGCGTTTGGGGAGTCTGGCCCGGGGTAACGTTGCGGGGAGGGCACGAATGTTATGATTGAGGGGTCGGGGGCATCCACTTGCGACGTTCCTTGCACGGAGGCGTGGAATGCCACCGCTCTGAGGCCGGGGGGGGGGGGAAGAGAGAGAGAAGTAGCTCGGGTGGCTGAGCGGCCGCCGGGCCGGACAGCAGAACCTGCCGCCACCTTAGCTCCTTCTGCCGGTCCCCGCTCACCTCTGGCAGCTCTCCGTCTAAAAACCTCTCTCCTGCCGCTCGCTGGCCTCACTCATGTCCTTAAATTCTGACAGCGCGATTGAGGTTACTCGGCTGTGGGAATTTAAGGATTTGCAGGAAGTCGTTGACATGAGTGAAGTCGGCGAACGGCAGGTGACAGGTGTTCAGACGGAGAGCACTGCCAAAGGTGAGCGGGCCGGCAGAAGGCGCTGAAGTGGCGGCCAGTTCAGCTGTCGGGTCCCGGTGGCTGCTCCCCGAGCTGCTTCTATCCCCAGCTACAGTGCGTGGCTTCGCGCCCGGAGAGCTGCGGCAGCGGTGAGGGAGTGAAGATTCCAGTACTTTGTGATAAGCACTTCCTTGCGATTTTCACCATTGCTCCTCACATGTCCAGCCTACAACCTCTATATATCACTCAGACCCTCTAGTCCTGGCACCTTCCTCGTAAATGTTCTCTGTGTCCTTTCCAGCGCTGGCAGTATCCCCGACACCCTCCTTCTCAACACTCGTGCCCTCCCCATAACTTTACCCCTGGCACAGACTCTCCACACGCTGTGAAAGGAACTGTCCCCACAATTGGACTAGGAAGCCTTGGGCAAATTAAAATGTCACTGTTTTTTAATTTATTTATTTATTTAACGGGGAGAACGATCTGCGCATGCGCGGTTTAATTTTTTTTAAGTGGACAGTGCCTACCCTGAGTAATTACTCACGGCACGTGCCTGGGCTAAATGTGTGTAGTGATGTACGTACTTCATCTATGAACCACTGTTGTGTAACGTTAGTACCTCCAGCATTGTGAAACACTTTGGCCAACGAGAGTTCGTTTTTAAATGTGCTGTAGAAATAAAAGTGAGTTGGCTTGGTTGAGCCGGTGGCACGTACCTCGTGGTAGATGTGCAGACGGACATCGTGCGGGGCCGACTGGTACAGGCTGAGCGAGCTGATGTTGCTGATGGGCTGCGATTCGCTGACGGGGACGGGGACGGGGACGTCGCTGGGCGCAGGGTTGTCCTCCTCGCTGGTCACCTTCTTCCACTGGTGGTCCTCCGCCAGCAGGTACAGGGTGGATGAGGTAGCAAGCACTGTGACTGGCGATAGGACGTCATCTGCAAATGGGCAGCAGACACAGGTGAAGGGCCATAGACAACAGACAATAGGTGCAGCAGTAGGCCATTCGGCCAACGGCCTGTTTCCAAACTATATCTCTAAAGGAACGCAGGAATTTGTTTTTTTATTACAATAGGTGCAGGAGGAGGCCATTCGACCCATCACCTCCATTATAAACATAGAAACATAGAAATTAGGCGCAGGAGGAGGCCATTCGACCCATCGAGCCAGCACCTCCATTAGAAACATAGAAACATAGAAATTAGGTGCAGGAGTAGGCCATTCGGCCCTTCGAGCCATCACCTCCATTAGAAACATAGAAACATAGAAATTAGGTGCAGGAGTAGGCCATTCGGCCCTTCGAGCCTGCACCGCCATTCAATATGATCATGGCTGATCATCCAACTCAGTATCCTGTACCTGCCTTCTCTCCATACCCTCTGATCCCCTTAGCCACAAGGGCTACATCTAACTCCCTCTTAAATATAGCTGATTAGCTCAATTAGCTCAAGGATCAATATAGCATTCAATTAGCTGATCATCCCCAATCAGTACCCCTTTCTCCCCATACCCCTTGACTCCGCTATCTTTAAGAGCTCTAACTGCTTCTTGAAAGCATCCAGAGAACCGGCCTTCACTGTCTTCTGAGGCAGAGAATTCCACAGATTCACAACCGTCTGCGTGAAAATGTTTTTCCTCGTCTCCGTTCTAAATGGCTTACCCCTTATTCTTAAACTGTGTGGCCCCTGGTTCTGGACTCCCCCAACATCAGGAACATGTTTCCCGCCTCTAATGTGTCCAAACCCTTAATAATGTTACATTTTTCATTAAGATCCCCTCTCATCCTTCTAATCTCCAGAGTGTACAAGCCCAGCTGCTCCATTCTCTCAGCATATGACAGTCCCGCCATCCCGGGAATTCACCTGGTGAACCTACGCTGCACTCCCTCAATAGCAAGAATGTCCTTCCTCAAATTTGAACGATAGAAACGTAGAAAATCAGAGGATAGAAACATAGATTTGAGTATAGGAGCAGGGAGGTTCTACTTCAGTTGTATAGGGTCTTGGTGAGGCCACACCTGGAGTATTGCGTACAGTTCTGGTCTCCAAATCTGAGGAAGGACATTATTGCCATAGAGGGAGTGCAGCGAAGGTTCACCAGACTGATTCCTGGGATGTCAGGACTGTCTTATGAACAAAGACTGCATAGACTCGGTTTATACTCTCTAGAATTTAGGAGATTGAGAGGGGATCTTATAGAAACTTACAAGATTCTTAAGGGGTTGGACAGGCTAGATGCAGGAAGATTGTTCCCGATGTTGGGGAGGTCCAGGACAAGGGGTCACAGCTTAAGGATAAGGGGGAAATCCTTTAGGACCGAGATGAGAAGGAATTTTTTCACACAGAGAGTGGTGGGTCTCTGGAATTCTCTGCCACAGAGGGCAGTTGAGGCCAGTTCATTGGATATATTTAAGAGGGAGTTAGATGTGGCCCTTGTGGCTAAGGGGATCAGAGGGTATGGAGAGAAGGCAGGTACGGGATACTGAGTTGGATGATCAGCCATGATCATATTGAATGGCGGTGCAGGCTCGAAGGGCCGAATGGCCTATTCCTGCACCTAATTTCTATGTTTCTATAGAAAGTAGGTGCAGGGGTAGGCCATTCGGCCTTTTGAGCCAGCACCGCCATTCAATGCGATCATGGCTGATCATCCAAAAATATTAACCCTGTTCCTGCTTTGTCCACACAACAGCCAAAAATCTGTAGCCTCCCTTGATCTGGTATTTTGTTGGTTCACATGCTTGATCAATGGTGTTTTATCATTAATGTTTTCTTATTATTAATGTTTAGTGTTTTCTGAGTCATTTGTAATTGTCACTGTATGTCATGTTGTTACTTGCGGGCGGAGCACCGAGGCAAATTCCTTGTATAGAAACATAGAAACATAGAAAATAGCTGCAGGAGTAGGCCATTCGGCCCTTCGAGCCTGCACCGCCATTCCCTTACCTGCCTTCTCTCCATTTCCCCTGATCCCTTTAGCCACAAGGGCCACATCTAACTCCCTCTTAAATATAGCCAATGAACTGGCCTCAACTACCCTCCACAGATTCACCACTCTCTGTGTGAAAAATGTTTTTCTCATCTCGGTCCTAAAAGATATCCCCCATATCCTTAAACTGTGACCCCTTGCCCTGGACTTCCCCAACATCGGGAACAACCTGTTAAAGAAGGAACTGCAGATGCTGGAGAATCGAGGGTTACACAAAAAGCTGGAGAAACTCAGCGGGTGCAGCAGCATCTAAGGAGTTCCTTCGCTCCTTAGATGCTGCTGCACCCGCTGAGTTTCTCCAGCTTTTTGTGTAACCCTCGATTCTCCAGCATCTGCAGTTCCTTCTTTAACAATTTGTCTACTCCACTGCGATATCTCCTCAAGGTATGCCTACTTTGAAGAAGTTCTCCTCCTCCCTACGAAGACAGTTTCACAACATCCTCTCTAACTGCTCCCCCTCTGTGATACCCCCTTCCCTCCAACTCTACGACCACATCCTCACCCAGACTCGATACCACAGCCACATCTGCTTCCTCGGGGCCTGCCTGCGCCTCCACCTCATACCTCGTGGATTCCAGCTCCAATTCCCTGCCTCCCAGTTCGGACCCCAGCCAGTTTAATAGCCCAGTCTGAAGAAGGGTCTCGACCCGAAACGTCGCCTATCTCCTTCGCTCCTTAGATGCTGCTGCACCCGCTGAGTTTCTCCAGCTTTTTGTGTAACCATCGGGAACAACCTTCCTGCATCTAGCCTGTCCAACCCCTTAAGAATTTTGTAAGTTTCCATAAGATTCTTCATATGAAAGTCCTGACATCAGTCTGGTGAACCTTCTCTGTACTCCCTCTATGGCAAGAATGTCTTTCCTCAGATTTGGAGGCCAAAACTGTACGCAATACTCCAGGTGTGGCCTCACCAAGACCCTGTACAACTGCAGTAGAACCTCCCTGCTCCTATACTCAAATCATTTTGCTATGAATGCTAACATACCATTCACTTTCTTCACTGCCTGCTGCACCTGCATGCCTACTTTCAATGACTGGTGTACCATGACACCCAGGTCTCGTTGCATCTCCCCATTTCCTAATCAGCCACCATTCAAATAATATTCTACCCTCCTGTTTTTGCCACCAAAGTGGATAACTTCACATTTATCCACATTATACTGCATCTGCCATGCATTTTCACGCTCTCCCAACCTATCCAAGTCACCTTGCAGCCTCCTAGCATCCTCCTCACAGCCAACACTACCCCCCAGCTTTGTGTCATCCGCAAACGGAGATGTTACATTCAATTCCCTCGTCCAAATCATTAATGTATATTGTAAATAGCTGGGGCCCCAGTACTGAGCCTTGCGGCACCCCACTAGTCACTGCCTGCCATTCTGAAAAGGACCCGTTTACTCCTACTCTTTGCTTCCTGTCTGCCAGCCAGTTCTCTATCCACATCAATACTGAACCCCCAATACCGTGTGCTTTAAGTTTGTATGCTAATCTCTTATGCGGGACCTTGTCGAAAGCCTTCTGAAAGTCCAGATACACCACATCCACTGGTTCTCCCTTATCCACTCTACTAGTTACATTCTCGAAAAATTCTATAAGATTCGTCAGACATGATTTACCTTTCATTATTCCATGCTGACTTTGTCCAATGATTTCACCACTTTCTAAATGTGCTGCTATCCCATCTTTAATAACTGACTCTAGCAGTTTCCCCACTACCGATGTTAGACTAACTGGTCTGTAATTCCCCGTTTTCTCTCTCCCTCCCTTTTTTAAAAGTGGGGTTACATTAGCTACCCTCCAATCCTCAGGAACTACTCCATTTGAATACTTGGCCAATAAACTTACTTACTTATATCCCTTGATTCCTTTAGCCCTAAGAGCTAAATCAAATCTCTCCTGAAAACATCCAGTGAATTGGCCTCCACTGCCTTCTGTGGCAGAGAATTCCACAGATTCCCAACTCTCTGGGTGAAAAAGATTTTCCTCATCTCAGTCCTAAATGGCCGACCCCTTATTTTTAGCAGGTTTGAAGAGCGTTGGCTTACATTCACTCACAGTAAACCCTCTTTTTTTAGTTTAGTTTCGTTTAGTTTGGTTTGGAGATACAGTGCGGAAACAGGCCCTTCAGCCCACAGAGTCCGTGCCGACCAGCCATTCCCGCACATAATGCTATCCAATACACACCAGGGACAATTTTATTAAAAAGCTAATTAACCTGCACGTCTTTGGAGTGTGGGAGGAATCTGGAGCACCCGGAGAAAACCCACGCGATCACACGGAGAAGGTGCAAACTCCGTACAGACAGCCCCTGCAGTCGGGATTGAACCTGGGTCTCTGGCGCTGTGAGGCAGCAACTCTACCGCTGCGCCACCGTGCCGCCCAGCAACTGCCCTTTGTTTCCAATGCCCCTTACGTCTTTGGGAGGCGGGAGGAAGTCGGAGCACCTGCGGGGGCGGGGGCGTCACCTGCGGTCACAGGTAGAACGTGCAAACTCCACACAGGCAGCATGGGAGGTTGGGATCAAATGCACTTCGCCAGAGGTGACTGAGGCCCCTGTGGGATTCTCTGCCTATGAGGGTCGGTGGAGGCCAGTTCTCTGGATGCTTTCAAGAGAGAGCTAGATAGGGCTCTTAAAGATAGAGGAGTCAGGGGATATGGGGAGAAGCAGGAACGGGGTACTGATTGGGGATGATCAGCCACGATCACATGGAATGGCGGTGCTGGCTCGAAGGGCCGACTGGCCTACTCCTGCACCTGTTGTTTATTGTCTGCCAGGGGAAGTTGTTGAGGCTGGGACTATTTAAGAAACCAGTACATGGATAGGATGGGTTTGGAGGGATATGGACCAAACGCAGGCAGGTGGGACTAGTGTAGCTGGGACATGTTGGCCGGTGTGGGCAAGTTGGGCCGAAGGGCCTGTTTCCACACTGTATCTCTCTATGACTCTAATTAGGCCATTCGGCCCATCGAGTCGGCTCTGCTATTGAATCATGGCTGATCTATCTTCCCATTCTCCTGCCTTCTCCCCGTGACATTTGGCGCCCTTACTAATCCAGAACCTATCAACATCTGCTTTAATCATACCTAATGACTTGGCCTCCGCCTCCTTCTGTTGCAATGAATTCTACAAATTCACCACCCACCACCAAGGGTGATCGATGGATTGTAGGGGCTGCCACCCTAGAGAAGAGGTAGTAACTTGCGGCAGGTACTATCGTAACATTTGGACAGATACATGGATAGGACAGGTTTAGAGGGATATGGGCCAAACGTAGGCAGGTGGGACTAGTGTTGCTGGGGCATGTTAACTGGTGTGGGCAAGTTGGTGCCGAAGGGCCTGTTTCCACGCTGTATCACTCCACGAATCCGGCTAAAGAAATTCCTCCTCATCTCTCCTCTACCCATTCATTCCCCCCGGGATCTCACGGGGTAGACTCCAGAACGGGAGGTACTTTACCTTGCAGGAGGAACGCCAACACGTACAGGTAATTGGGACGTTTGCCTTCTGATGAATCGGCAGCGGGATTCTCCTGGATTAGAGGCCTAGGAAAAATATAGGAATATCAGGACCACATGGATCAAGAAGGATCGAGCATGGCAGGGGTCCGGCAACCTTGTTCTGCATAGGGGCCGGGACGCATGTCCTTCGAGGACGCCACCTGGAGCACTGGTCCTAGTTACGGGCGCTCACCAACATGGCGTCCCTAGTTACGGGCGCTCACCAACATGGCGTCCCTAGTTACCGGCGCTCACCAACATGGCGTCCCTAGTTACGGGCACTCACCAACATGGCGTCCCTAGTTAAGGGCGCTCACCAACATGGCGTCCCTAGTTACGGGCACTCACCAACATGGCGTCCCTAGTTACGGGCGCTCACCACCATGACGTCCCTAGTTATGGACACTTACCAACATGGCGTCCCGAGTTACGGGCGCTCACCAACATGGCGTCCCTAGTTACGGGCGCTCACCAACATGGCGTCCCTAGTTACCGGCGCTCACCAACATGGCGTCCCTAGTTACGGGCACTCACCATCATGGCGTCCCTAGTTAAGGGCGCTCACCAACATGGCGTCCCTAGTTACGGGCACTCACCAACATGGCGTCCCTGGTTACCGGCGCTCACCAACATGGCGTCCCTAGTTATGGACACTCACCAACATGGCGTCCCTAGTTACCGGCGCTCACCAACATTGCGTCCCTAGTTATGGACACTCACCGACATGGTGTCCCTAGTTACGGGCGCTCACCAACATGGCGTCCCCAGTTACGGGCGCTCAGCAACATGGCGCCCCCAGTTACGGGCGCTCACCAACATGGCGTCCCTAGTTATGGGCGCTCACCAACAACATGGCGTCCCTACTTACGGGCGCTCACCAACATGGCGTCCCTAGTTACGGGTGCTCACCAACATGGCGTCCCTAGTTATGGGTGCTCACCAACATGGCGTCCCTAGTTACGGGCGCTCACCAACATGGCGTCCCTAGTTACCGGCGCTCAGCAACATGGCGTCCCTAGTTGCGGGCGCTCACCAACATGGCGTCCCTAGTTATGGGCGCTCACCAACATGGCGTCCCTAGTTACGGGCGCTCACCAACATGGCATCCCCAGTTACGGGCGCTCACCAACATGGCGTCCCTAGTTACGGGCGCTCACCAACATGGCGTCCCTAGTTACGGGCACTCATCAACATGTCGTCCCTAGTTACGGGCACTCACCAACATGGCGTCCCTAGTTACGGGCGCTCACCAACATGGCGTCCCTAGTTACGGGCGCTCACCAACATGGCGTCCGTAGTTACGGGCGCTCACCAACATGGCGTCCCTAGTTACGGGCGCTCACCAACATGGCGTCCCTAGTTACGGGCGCTCACCAACATTGCATTCCCAGTTACGGGCGCTCACCAACATGGCGTCCCTAGTTACGGGCGCTCACCAACATGGCGTCCCTAGTTACGGGCACTCACCAACATGTCGTCCCTAGTTACGGGCAGTCACCAACATGGCGTCCCTAGTTACGGGCACTCACCAACATGGCGTCCCTAGTTACGGGCGCTCACCAACATGGCGTCCGTAGTTATGGGCGCTCACCAACATGGCGTCCCTAGTTACGGGCGCTCACCAACATGGCTTCCCTAGTTACGGGCGCTCAGCAACATGGCGCCCCCAGTTACGGGCGCTCACCAACATGGCGTCCCTAGTTACGGGTGCTCACCAACATGGCGTCCCTAGTTACGGGCGCTCACCAACATGGCGTCCCTAGTTACGGGCGCTCACCAACATGGCGTCCCTAGTTACGGGCACTCACCAACATGTCATCCCTAGTTACGGGCGCTCACCAACATGGCGTCCCTAGTTACGGGCGCTCACCAACATGGCGTCCGTAGTTACGGGCGCTCACCAACATGGCGTCCCTAGGTACGGGCACTCACCAACATGGCGTCCATAGTTACGGGCGCTCACCAACATGGCGTCCCTAGTTATGGGCGCTCACCAACATGGCGTCCCCAGTTATGGGCGCTCACCAACATGGCGTCCCTAGTTACTGGCGCTCACCAACATGGCGTCCCTAGTTACGGGCACTCACCAACATGGCGTCTCTAGTTACGGGCACTCACCAACATGGCGTCCCTAGTTACGGGCGCTCACCAACATGGCGTCATTAATTACGGGCGCTCACCAACATGGCTTCCCTAGTTACGGGCGCTCACCAACATGGCGCCCCTAATTACGGGCACTCACCAACATGGCGTCCCTAGCTACGGGCGCTCACCAACATGGCGTCTCTAGTTACGGGCGCTCACCAACATGGCATCCCTAGTTACGGGCGCTCGCCAACATGGCGTCCCTAGTTACGGGCGCTCACCAACATGGCGTCCCTAGTTACGGGCGCTCACCAACATGGCGTGCCTATGGACCATAGCCTTGGCTCTGTCCTGAAGGCGGTGGCTCGAACACTCACACTCACTCGTCCCCGGCCTATTCCTGACGTTTGCTTCTAGTTTAGGTTCTTAGCCGCAGCTCTCCGATAAGCAGCGGGGTGAAATATGGAAGGACTGGGTCCTTACCAGAGTTGGTGCCGTGGGTCCATTCTGGTGAAGGAGATGGATTTCAGCTTGCTGTTTGAACCTGGAGTTAGTTCCCGCACCATGTCTGAAAGAAACAAGAGTGGGCAGTATGGCGCATTGGAAACATTTCAACTCTACTTTAGTTTATAGACACAAAATGCTGGAGTAACTCAGCAGGACAGGCAGCATCAGATCAAGACCCTCCTTCACACTAGTTTAGTTGAGTGTAGTTTAAAGAAACAGCATGGAAAAAGGGCCCTTTGGCCCACTGAGTTTGCACCAACCAGCGATCCTCGCATGCTAGTGCTATGAGAGGGGATCTCATTGAAACATATAAGATTATTAAGGGTTTGGACGCGCTAGAGGCAGGAAACATGTTCCCAATGTTGGGGGAGTCCAGAACCAGGGGCCACAGTTTAAGAATAAGGGGTAAGCCATTTAGAACGGAGACGAGGAAAAAAAATTCACTCAGAGAGTTGTGCAGATGCTAGTTTGTACCAAGATAGACACAGAGTGCTGGAGTAACTCAGCGGGTCAGGCAGCATCTGTGGAGAAAAAGAATGGCTGATTTTCTGGGTTGGGCCTCTTCTTTTTTCTCTAGAGATTTTGAAGGGCCCTGACCCGAAACGTCACCCATCTTTTTTCTCTGGAGATGCTGCCTGACCCGCTGAGTTGCTCCAGCACTCTGTGAAACGTCACCTATCCATGTTCTCCACAGAGGCTGCCTGACCCGCTGAGTTACTCCAGCACTCTGTGAAACATCACCTATCCATGTTCTCCACAGAGGCTGCCTGACCCGCTGAGTTACTCCAGCACTCTGTGAAACGTCACCTATCCATGTTCTCCACAGATGCTGCCTGACCCGCTGAGTTACTCCAGCACTCTGTGAAACGTCACCCATTCCTTCTCTCCAGAATACCATAATATCTGATAATTCGCACCCTTAGCAATTGGCACCATTTGAAAAATCACTTCTTTTTGGAGAGAAGGAATGGGCGACATTTCAGGCCGAGACCCGAAGGGTCTCGAGCCGAAACATCACCCATTCCTTCCCTTCACAGATACTGCCTGACCCACTGAGTTACTCCAGCACTCTGTGAAACGTCACCTATCCATGTTCTCCACAGATGCTGCCTGACCCGCTGAGTTACTGTGTGCGTGTGTGTGTGTGTGTGTGTGTGTGTGTGTGTGTGTGTGTGTGTGTGTGTGTGTGTGTGTGTGTGTAGGGGGGTGTGTGTGTGTGTGTGTGTGTGTGTAGGGGTGTGTGTGTGTGTGTGTGTGTGTAGGTGTGTGTGTGGGTGTGTGTGTGTAGGGGTGTGTGTGTGTGTGTGTGTAGGGGTGTGTGTGTGTGTGTGTGTGTGTGTAGGGGTGTGTGTGTGTGTGTGTGTGTGTGTTTGTGTGTGTGTGCGCGTGCATGTGGGTGTGTGTGTGCGTGCGTGTGTGTGTGTGTGTTTGTGTGTGTGTGCGCGTGCATGTGGGTGTGTGTGTGCGTGCGTGCGTGTGGGTGCGTGCGTGCGTGTGTGTGCGTGCGTGCGTGCGGGTGTGTGCGTGTGACTTTTTCCCCATTCATTATATTATTAACAATCTTTACTTAGGGTAGACACAGGAAAGGCAGGAATAACTCACAGGGCAGGCAACGTCTCTGGAGGACGTGAAGTCGGGACCCGGCCCAAAACGACACCCATCCATTTTCTCCAGAGGTGCTGCCTTCCCGCTGAGTTACACCAGAACTGTGGGCGGTCACGGTGGCGCAGCGGTAGAGTCACCGCCTTACACCGAATGCAGCGCCGGAGACCCGGGTTCGATCCCAACTACGGGCGCTGTCTGTACGGAGTTTGCACGTTCTCCCCGTGACCAGCGTGGGTTTTCTCCGAGATCTTTGGTTTTCTCCCACACTCCAAAGACGTGCAGGTTTGTAGGTTAATTGGCTTGGTAAATGTAAAAAATTTAAAAAATGTCCCTAGTGTGTGTAGGATAGTGTTAGTGTGCGGGGATCGCTGGTCGGCACGGACGCAGTGGGCCGAAGGGCCTGTGTCCGCGCTGTATCTCTAATTTAAACTAAACTTTAGACCTATCTTTGGTATAAACCAGTAACTGCAGTTCTTTTCTACGCACTATGTTCATTTATTCTGTCCTGCTGCTGCTAGTAATGATCTCATCTTTCTGTCTGGGTCATTCTCTCTCGATGAGGCTGTGCGATACTCTGGAGTTTAGAAGGATGAGAGGGGATCTCATTGAAACATATAAGATTATTAAGGGTTTGGACACGCTAGATGCAGGAAACATGTTCCCGGTGTTGGGGGAGTCCAGAACCAGGGGCCACAGTTTAAGAATAAGGGGTAAGCTATTTAGAACGGAGATGAGGAAACACTTTTTCTCACAGAGTTGTGAGTCTGTGGAATTCTCTGCCTCAGAGGGCGGTGGAGGCCGGTTCTCTGGGTGCTTTCAAGAGAGAGCTAGATATGGCTCTTGAAGATTGCGGGATATGGGGAGAAGGCAGGAACGGGGAACTGATTGGGGATCAAAGGTCAAAAGAGGTCAAAAGAGTTTATTGTCATGTGTCCCTGACAGGACAATGAAATTCTTTCTTTGCATAACACAACAGAACATAGAAACATAGAAATTAGGTGCAGGAGTAGGCCATTCGGCCCTTCGAGCCTGCACCGCCATTCAATATGATCATGGCTTATCATCCAACTCAGTATCCCGTACCTGCCTTCTCTCCATACCCCCTGATCCCATTAGTCACAAGGGCCACATCTAACTCCCTCTTAAATATAGCCAATGAACTGGCCTCAACTACCCTCTGTGGCAGAGAGTTCCAGAGACCCACCACTCTGTGTGTGAAAAAAGTCCTTCTCATCTCGTTCCTAAAGGATTTCCCCCTTATCCTTAAACTGTGACCCCTTGTCCTGGACCTCCCCAACATCGGGAACAATCTTCCAGCATCTAGCCTGTCCAACCCCTTAAGAATTTTGTAAGTTTCTATAAGATCCCCTCTCAATCTCCTAAATTCTAGAGAGTATAAGCCGAGTCTAAGCAGTCTTTGTTCATAAGACAGTCCTGACATCCCAGGAACCAGTCTGGTGAACCTTCTCTGCACTCCCTCTATGGCAATAAAGTCCTTCCTCAGATTTGGAGACCAGAACTGTACGCAACATAGTAGGCATCGACTACAATTATATACGTAAATACACACATGAATTAATAAATTAATAAAGTGCAAACAACAGATGGAGGGATATTAATGTTCAGAGTTAGTTCCAGATGATCAGTCATGATCACATTGAATGGCGGTGCTGGCTCGAAGGGCCGAATGGCCTACTCCTGCACCTATTGTCTATTGTCAAGGGTACACAAAAGGCTGGGGAAACTCAGCGGGTGCAGCAGCATCTAAGGAGCGAAGGAGATAGGCGACGTTTCGGGTCGAGACCCTTCTTCAGACTGCTATTTGTAGGGAGGAGGAGAACTTCTTCATCATTGAGTCTGAAGAGGGGTCTCGACCCGAAACGTCGCCTATCTCCTTCGCTCCTTAGATGCTGCTGCAGCCGCTGAGTTTCTCCAGCCTTTTGTGTAACCCCCCTTCTTCAAAGTAGGCACACCTTGAGGAGATATCGCAGTGGAGTAGACAAAGTGTTAAAGAAGGAACTGCAGATGCTGGGGAATCGAGGGTACGGTTGTGTGCTTTGCTCAGCGTGGAGACAAGGAGCTACAGATACAGATAGGTGACGGCTCAGACCAATTGCAGGGTGAAGGACAAAGCACGGCAGGCCATAAGAAGAGCGGAGGGTTTTTTTTTTGATATGCAGATGTTTGGACAAAGGCTAGAGATGAATCCACCCACATGGTGTGAACAACAGGATGAGAGAGTCTGCAAATTAGTTAGGGGATTGATGAGGTGTGACGTGCATTGGAATGTGGGTGGAGGGGAGGATTGGTGTTAGGACAGCCAGGACTCAGGGGGGGGGGGGGGGGGGGGAGAGGGGGAGGGAGAAGAAGAGGGAGTCAATAGACAATAGGTGGAAAACAACAAAACACGCCACAAGCAGCCCATTGACAAAATGGAGTTGGGTCGGCCGCACCCTCAGGAAACCTGCCACATACATCACCCACCCGGCAAGCCCTGAAGTGGAACCCTCAACGAAAATAGAAAAGAGGTCGTGCCAGGAACAGCTGGAGAAGAGGTGTCCAGATAGAAATGTCTGAGAGTGGGCTCAACTGGGGAGATCTTGAAAGAACTGCCAACCACCGAGTGAGGTGGAGGACATTTGTCAATGGCCTAAGCTCCCTAGAGGAGCAAAGGGCTTAAGAAGAGACGAAGAACTAGAATAGAATCATAGAAAATAGGTGCAGGAGTAGAGGCCATTCGGCTCTTCGAGCCTGCACCGCCATTCAATATGATCATGGCTGATCATCCAACTCAGTATCCCGTACCTGCCTTCTCTCCAAACCCTCTGATCCCCTTAGCCACAAGGGCCACATCTAACTCCCTCTTAAATATAGCCAATGAACTGGCCTCAACTACCTTCTGTGGCAGAGAATTCCACAGATTCACCACTCTCTGTGTGAAAAATTATCTTCTCATCTCGGTCCTAAAAGACTTCCCCCTTATCCTTAAACTGTGACCCCTTGTTCTGGAGTTCCCCAACATTGGGAACGTCTTCCTGCGTCTAGCCTGTCCAACCCCTTAAGAATTTTGTACGTCTCTATGAGATCCCCCCTCAATCTCCTAAATTCAAGCGAGTAGCACTCTCAATAGGTATTCAATTCAATAAGTAGACAAAAATGCTGGAGAATCTCAGTGTGTGCGGCAGCATCTATAGAGTGAAGGAAATAGGCAACGTTTCGGGCTAAAACCCTTCTTTGGCCCAAATGGTGCCTATTTCCTTCGCTCCATAGATGCTGCTGCACCCGCTGAGTTTCTCCAGCATTCTTGTCTACCTTCCATTTTCTAGCATCTGCAGTTCCTTCTTAAACAAGAAAAAGAATAGGTGCAGGAGTAGGCCATTCGGCCCTTTGAGCCAGCACCGCCATTCAATGTGATCATGGCTGATCATCCCCAATCAGTACCCCGTTCCTGCCTTCTTCCCATATCCCCTGAATCCGCTATCTTTAAGAGCCCTATCTAGCTCTCTCTTGAAAGTATCCAGAGAACCGGCCTCCACCGCCCTCTGAGGCGGAGAATTACACACTCACAACTCTCTGTGTGAAAATGAGGGTTGGGGGGGAGGGGGGGGGGGGGGGGAAGGGAGCATTAATGGGTGAAAAAAGGGAGCGGGTGAGATGTTTTATACAGGTCACCTAAGGTTACCCAAGCGGAATACGAAAGGCCGAACGGTCTCGAACCAAAACGTCGCCCATTCCTTCTCTCCATAGATGCTGCCTCACCCGCTGAGTTGCTCCAGCATTTTGTGTCTGCCTGCTAAAACTACACACTATGCTAACACCACACTAACAAAATACTAATATTAGTCACTAGGGCCTCTGTTCGATCAGGTCGGCCACGAGTGAGACCCACCTGTGAAAAACTGGATGAAGTTCTTGCACTTTGCGGGGTTGCGGATGAGCAGAGTGTAGGAGCTGCCCGAGGTGTCGAACTCCATGCCGATACTCTGGGTGCGCAGGCCCACCTGCAGGTAGACCAGGTCCTGGATCAGATGCACCTCCCGCTTCCTCAGCCAGTTGGACGGCTGGCCACTGCAGGGGGAAGACAGCAGACGGTGAGAGCTGGAGGCACCAGGGGATAGCAATAGGTAGGTATGTTACAAAACTTACCTTGAGCAGCGCTGCAGTTCTGCCGCTCCCCGTGTGCGTGACTTTGGCACCTTTCAGAGGGGGGCGGGCTTAAAGTGCCGTTTTTCTGCACTCTGGGCAAATCGATCCATGTCGGGCGATTTCGTTGCGGAAGAAAAATCGCTCCGACATTTCATTAATGAAGGTATTTTTAAATTATGCTACATTATTCATTAACTAGAGTAATTTAAAAATCGCCTTCAAAAGCCGTGAGCGCCGACAACAGGAAGGATTTTGCGTAGGGGAGAAAAAAAGGTAAACAGTTTATTTTTATATTAAAAGTGGTTTTTATGGAGGCTTTAATCATATTTTCATGTTGCGAAATGGGGTCCAAAAAAAATGTATGAACCAACAATATTTTTCCTCCCGACTTCACCGCAAACCGCAACGTTCCAATCCACCACATTCCACTAAAACCCACTGGCCAGTTGATTTAAATGGCCATTAATTTACAGGCATTAAACACTAAATTCCTTCCATTTGGCCTATAAATTCATGAAAATGAGATTTTAAAATTATGTTATATTGTGGATTATTGTGTGAATGTTATTTGGATACTTAGGCAATTTAAAAAAAGTTTATCTTTTCTTAAGAAATGGATAGATGTTTAGATCTACTCATTGAATTTTGTAATTAGCTACAATTAGATAACTAACTAATTATATGCTTTAATTTCAGGTCATCCAAGTAAGATTGTTTCATATTTATTTCAGAATGCTTCAATCTATAATAACTAAAAATTTCATTGAGTTCTCTTAATTTTTAAGAAAGTTATGGGCTTTTAACTGTTCTAGATCACGGCTTTTGAGTTAAGTCAATTGAAAGGCAATGGGGAACAAGATGCTAATTTCCGAGTATGGAAATGGCCATAACTTTCTTAATACTGAAGATATGAAAGTGAATTATGTGTCAAATTAAACTTCTTTTTATGCTTTATCTGATGGGATAAATTGCAGACTTGATTTTTAAAATCTCAAAATTTTGTAACATTGCTACTACGACAGCACCTACATCAGGAGAAGGCGAGCCACGTCAAGCCCACAGTCGCCGAAACGTTTTGAAACGTTGCTATAATAGGAACACTTCCTTTTTTCTTTTTACATTTTACTTATTCTTTTTACTTTTTTCTTTTCTTTTACTTTTTATTTTTACAATTTCACGGATTACTATCGAGCCATTCGCAGTGTATAGATGATACATGATAAGGGAATTGAGATTTAAAAGTGAGAATCGATTGCTATGTGTGACTGTACATCCACTTCTATTGTGACTTGAGCACAAGTAGTCGCTCGGGTTGGACGCTGTCTTGCATTATCTTGGGTCAAACTCAGTATCCCGTACCTGCCTTCTCTCCATACCCCCTGATCCCTTTAGCCACAAGGGCCACATCTAACTCCCTCTTAAATATAGCCAATGAACTGGCCTCAACTACCTTCTGTGGCAGAGAATTCCAGAGACTCACCACGCGCAGGAGTAGGTGCAGGAGCAGGCCATTCGGCCCTTCGAGCCAGCACCGCCATACAATGTTATCACGGCTGATCATCCCCAATCAGTACCCCGTTCCTGCCTTCTCCCCATATCCCCTGACTCCTCTATCCCTAAGAGCTCTATCTAACTCTCCCTCTTGAAAGCATCCACAGAACCAGCCTCCACTGCCCTCTGAGGCAGAGAATTCCACAGACTCACAACTCTCTGTGTGAAAAAGTGTTTCCTCGTCTCCGTTCTAAATGTTTTATTAATCTTTGCTGGCCTCAACTCCTCTTCTCCGCCAATTTCCCAATCTTTCAAAAAGCTATCGATATCTGCTTTAAATATTTATGATGGTGGGATCTTGGGGGGATCTTATAGAAACTTACAAAATTCTTAAGGGGTTGGACAAGCTAGATGCTGGAAGATTGTTCCCGATGTCGGGGGAGTCCAGAACAAGGGGTCACAGTCTAAGGATAAGGGGGAATTCCTTTAGGACCGAGATGAGGAAAACATTCTTTACACAGAGACTGGTGAGTCTCTGGAATTTCATTTCGGAGTCACGTGAGTGACTTCGTGAAGAGCCCGCCGGCGCGCATGCTAGACATATCGTCGTACCGCGTTGCTGCGACGGCTGGCGGTGGAGCGCGCTCCTCGCCAGCCCTTCAGAAGGGGCCACGGAGGTAAGTATTCTACCTTTAGTTGGTGGTCCTTGTTGTTGGTTTTGTCTTGCAGCAAGGACATGGATGGGAGTTCCAAGGGCCGGAGGACGTCAGGACGAGTTCGCCGGTCAACAGTTCCGGGGCCTTTACCATCGGCAGTACCTGCATCGCAGGCCGGGACTCAGGCGGAGATGTGGGTAAGCCCTGTGTTTACAGGTCCAGATCCGCCAGCACACCACAGCTCGGAGGAGTTCGACGAGGAGGAGTGTGGTGTGCCGCCAGAGCAGGGGGACCTGCCATGGCAGTCAGGTCGTCAGCGGGCTCGCTGGCGACCTCGAGCTGGGTGCGTGCGGCTGCACGGCCTGTTCCACTCCGAGAAGGGGAAGGGCAGGAGCCCAGAAGCCTAACCCTACCAGGGCTAAGGCATTGCCTGACACGGAGGAGCGGTCAGGTTCCAGGGAAAGACCCGGGGCGGCTGTGAGGTCCAGCCGGCACGCCCCGACTCTCGACGCCGGGACGGGTCGGTCGAGTCGGGTCTCGTCACGGTCGCCGAGCCCCCCATGGATGGGTGGGCGAGACCATGCGTCGGCAACGTCCACGATGTGGGCAGCCGGCAAGACTGCGCGGGCCCCAGGCAGCCATGCTTCGGCTGGTGCCGACACCTCGCCGCAAGTGCCCTTAGTGGCAGCGGCTTCAGCTCCCGCTAAACGGAGGCGGTTGAACACGCCCGCGCAGGAATCGCGCAGTTCGCCTCGGCGGCTGTTAGCGACAACTACCGGCACCGGCAGGGCCTCGACGAGGTGCGGGCCGATGACAGGAGCCCGGTTTTCTTTTCAGAGCCGGAGGACTCCGACCACCTGAGTGTTCAGGGTGAAGGGCGTATTGACCGTATGGAGCGGCTGCTGGAGCTCCTGCTTCAACGTCAACAACAGCAGGGCAGCAACAGGCACAGGGCGTCTTCACAAACATCTACTATCAGCCTGGAGCAGCAGGAAGAAGTCCTCATCCAGGCAATGAGCCGTCACAAGGCTCCATCCAATTGCAACTCCCTCAACGTGCCTGTGGTCAATACGCCGATATGGGGCAACATCAGTGCGGCTATCCGTCAACAGGAGGTAAAACTGCAGCGGATCCTGAAGCTCCTCACGGCCGGTATTACCGCCTTTGTGCGGTCGGTGGACGGGGACGAATTGAATTTGGACCAGGGAGATGCCCTGGCCCTCCTGTGCGCGACCCAGCACGAAATTAACGGGTTTCGCAAAACCAGCATCCGCCCAGCGCTCAATCCAAAGTTTGCAGGAGTGTGCAAACCACCGCCGCCGCCCCCGCCCCGTCAGCTCTTTGGGAAGGACCTCTCGAAGAGAGTCAAAGAGCTTGACGAGCAAGCCAAAACGGTGGGGATCATGCGCCCTCAGAGTGCCCCCACACCGTCAGGCTCAAAGTCTCCATACATTCGATCACGAGGGTCTGCCAGTACCTCGACGAGGACCCACCCTCAAGCTCCACAACGACAGCAACATCAGACCCAGCACCAGGGGTCTTTTTTAGGACAGGGTCGGCAGAGACCCTGGTGGAAAACGAAGACGCAGCGCCCTCAAGCCAACCCAGCACCTCCACGTCCACACACGCGTGTCAAGGACCGCCGGTAACCACGGAGGTGAGGGGGTCTGGTTCTCTCTTTTCTCTCTGTTTAACTTCACATGTTGGTGGTCACCTTCGGTGGTTTTTTGGGTGCATGAGGTAATTTCACTGGTGACGAGTATGTGTTGCAGAATATTCAGGGGCATAAAATTGAGTTTATTAATGGCGACATTCCTCCATCCCAGCACATGCCCGCTCGAACATTTAAAATTATCTGCTGCAGAACAGGCAGCCGGCTATAAGGAATTGTTAAGTCTTGAGCAAAGGAGTGATTAAGAGAGTGGTGCATGAGCCAGTTGAATTTGTTTCGAACATATTCACCAGACCTAAGAAGGATGGAAGTTGTCGTGTCATTATTGATCTAACCCGTTTGAATACTTTTGTAACATATTCTCATTTTAAAATGGATACGATGAAACAACCAAATCATTGATTTCTCATGGTTGTTTTATGGCATGCATCGGTTTAAAAGACGCATATTATTCCGTATCCGTCCAGAAATGTGACAGAAGGTTTTAAAAATTCATCTGGATGGGGCAACTCTGGCAGTACAAGGCTTTGCCTAATGAGCTCACCACAGCCCTAGAATGTTCACTAAATTAGTGAAGCCAATTGTGGCTTATTTGAGACAACGACACCATATAGTATGGCCTATTTAGATGATGTCTTAATTGTGGGCCACACCCTGGAATTGGCTGAACAGGGTGTTGCAGCTGCTGTCAATATATTTCAACAATTGGGGTTTATTGTCCATCCAGAGAAATCAAAGTTCTACCCTGCCCAGGTGATTAATTACCTAGGGTTCACGGTGAACTCTATAAGCATGAGGGTTACCATTCCAATTAACAAGATTGAGGAGGTTACCCAGGTGTGTCAAGATTTAATCCGCACCAATATACCATCGATTCGGCACTTAGCTACAATAATTGGGAAGCTGGTAGCTTTGTTTTCGGCAGCGCGATATGGACCTTTGCATTATCAGAATTTGCAAAGAGCTAAAATTGCTGCGTTAAAACAGAACGCTGGTTATTATGATCGGTCCATGCAGCTGCCGCCCGAAGCGATAAATGAGTTGCAATGGTGGGTGTGTCACATTAGCAACTCATTCAAGCCTATTAGGGAGGCTAATCCGGTGGTATATTTGCAAACTGATGCAAGCTCCAATGGTTGGGGATCCACGAATAATTGCTCTAGTTGTGGTGGCAGATGGGACACCCTTGAATCAACGATGTTGTTAACTCAAGGGATTAACTATTTGGAGTTGCTGGCAGCATTCCACGGACTTCGTGCGTATTGTTCTAAGCTTGTTGGAGCACATGTCCGTCTCCAAATAGACAACACCACAGCAGTAGCATATTTAAACCATATGGGTGGTACCAGGCCTGTTTCGTGTGACAAATTGGCAAACTCAATTTGGCTCTGGTGTGTTCAAAGAGACATTTGGATTTCAGCTACCTATTTGCCAGGTGAGCTTAATACTGTGGCGGACACCAGGTCACGCAAATTTAATGACAACATTGAATGGATGTAGCATCCTGAGATCTTTTCTAAAGTCACAGCCAAATTTGGTAAACCGGACATTGACCTCTTTGCGTCACGGTGGAACCATCAGGTACCAGCCTACGTTTCATGGGAACCAGATCCTGGGGCAATAGCGCTAGATGCATTCTCGCTGGACTGGGGGAAGTGGTTTTTCTATGCCTTCCCCCCATTTTGCCTCATCAGTCGGGTATTGGGAAAGATTCAGGCAGATGCTGCCAAGGGCATCCTTATTATACCCGACTGGCCCACACAGCCTTGGTATCCGGTGGTCTTTGACATGCTCAACGAACCTTGGGTCCTTTTGAAGGGTTGCCCACAATTGGTTACTCACCCTGTCTCAGGGGAGCCGCATCCCTGCCATGGCTATTTAAATTTGTTGGCTTGCAGGTTCTGAACAGGCCGTTAGTCCAATACGGCCTCTCGGCTCGGACCATGGATACCACCGGGGCGTCGTGTCGAGAGTCTACAAGGTGAAGATACCGCTCGCATATTAAGAAGTGGGAAGCCTACTGCAGCCGCTCTCGCATCACGTACGATGACGTGACAACAACCGACGTCCTGGAATTCCTCGCGGGGTTGCACCATGATGAACACTTAAGTTACAGTGCCATCAACAGCGCCAGAAGTGCGCTATCATTCTACCTCAGTTTGGAGGTAGGATCCAACAGGCTAGTGTCCAGACTCATGCGGGGTATATTCAATATGAATCCGCCTACACCACGCTATAATATCACCTGGGATGTCAGGGACGTATTAACCCTGCTCAGGACGTGGTCACCCATGGAAGGGCTCCAACTGGACCAACGCACCATGAAGCTGGTGATGTTACTAGCGCTGACTTCAGCTCAGAGGGTACAGACACTACACAAACTTCGTGTCGACAGAATGACGTCTACCCCCACAGAAGTGGTCTTTTTCATTGACGAGATACTAAAGCAGCATAGACCTGGGTGCACAGGGCTGCAGCTGAAGTTCCCGGCATACCCCGCAGATGCTAGGCTATGTGTAGCCTCACATATCCGCCACTATGTCAAGGTGACGGCACGCATCAGAGGAATGGAGCGATACCTGCTTGTCACTCATAAGAGACCTCATCATCGAGTGACAGTCCAGACGATATCCATGTGGCTTCCAGTCGTTTTGGGTAAGTCAGGTATCAACACTAATGTGTTCAAGTCTCTTTCCAACAGGGCTGCATCGACGTCAACGGCGAGGGTCATGGAGGTGCCCATGGACAAAATTCTCGCCACAGCAGGATGGGCTAATGAAGCTGTGTTCCAGCGTTTTTATAACAAGCCTGTTGCTGCTCCTCTACAGTTTACAGAAGCCGTGCTGAATGCAGGTCACGAACGTGGAGATGTCCCCGCATGAGGGGTTTTGATTTGTTATTAATAACTCTGCTCTTGTTTTGCAGTATGAACTATTGAGCAAGTTTGTTCCTCCCATCCATCCCTGGTAGTGGTGTGTCAGCATGGACGTGGTCCAGGGCGTGTAATCACAGAAGCTTTGAAGTCTTCACGAAGTCACTCACGTGACTCCGAAATGAAATAGTAAGATTGAACGAGAACTTACCAGTTCGAAGGTTGATCTTTATTTTATGAGGAGTCGAAGTGAGGGATTTCGTGCCCTCCTCGCCCAACCCTCAATCACCTTCATCTGGTAATCTTAGTCACTTCAATCTTACTATGCGAAGTCATTTCTTTGTTGGTTTCTGTGATTCCACGCCGCTACTTTGAAGTATGTCGAGCATGCGCGCCGGCGGGCTCTTCACGAAATCCCTCACTTCGACTCCTCATAAAATAAAGATCAACCTTCGAACTGGTAAGTTCTCGTTCAATCTTACTATTCTCTGCCACAGAAGGTAGTTGAGGCCAGTTAATTGACTATATTTAAGAGAGCATTAGATGTGGCACTTGTGGCTAAAGGGATCAGGGGGTATGGAGAGAAGGTAGGTACGGGATACTGAGTTGGATGATCAGCCATGATCACATTGAATGGCGGTGCAGGCTCGAAGGGCCAAATGGCCTACTCCTGCACCTATTTTTCTATGTTTCTATGATGTTGGGGAAGTCCAGAACCAGGGGTCACAGTTTAAGGATAAGGGGGAAGTCTTTTAGGACCAAGATGAGAAAAACATTTTTCACACAGAGTGGTGAATCTGTGGAATTCTCTGCCACAGAAGGTAGTTGAGGCCTCTTCATTGGCTATATTTAAGAGGGAGTTAGATGTGGCCCTTGTGGCTGAAGGGATCAGGGGGTATGGAGAGAAGGCAGGTACGGGATACTGAGTTGGATGATCAACCATGATCACATTGAATGGTGGTGCAGGCTCGAAGGGCCAAATGGCCTACTCCTGCACCTATTTTTCTATGTTCTATGTTTCTATGATCTAGCCTCCAGGACTCTCTGGGATAGAGGATTCCAGACATCCTTCATTTTCTAGAGTCACAGAGTCATACAACACGGAAACAGGTCCTTCGACCCAACTTGTCCAAGCCTACCCAGATGCTCCATCTATAAATGCCCGCATTTGGCCCTCAACCATTCCTATCCATGTACCCTGCCCCTTAAATGTCCCGTACATATTGCTACAGTACCTGCCTCAACTACCTCCTCTGCCAGCTTGTTCCATATACTCAGTGCCCTTTGTAGGTGTGCCCGGTATGTACAGATAGTATTTCAGGAGAAGCCGGATAAATACAGGCGATAACATTTTAGCATTTAGCACCATGTAGCATTTAGACTTTAAACCGGTGGGGAACCTTTTTTTTTTTCCCAATTCAATTCAATCTTTAATTGTCATTATGCAGTGTACAGTACAGAGACAGCGAAGTTGGAACATGTTGGCAAGCCACATTGCTAGCTGTAATCTACTAAGGCCGCATCCAAGAAACTCCAATTGGATATACCTCACGACATTTATCTTGAAAGGGGTAAGCCAATGAGAACAAAGACGAGGAAACACATTTTTCTCACAGAGTTGTGAGTCTGTGGAATTCTCTGCCTCAGAGGGCGGTGGAGGCGGGTTCTCTGGATGCTTTCAAGAGAGAGCTCGATAGGGCTTCACAAGATAGCGGAGTCGGGGGATATGGGGAGAAGGCAGGAACGGGGTACTGATTGGGGATGATCACATTGAATGGCGGTGCTGGCTTGAAGGGACAAATGGCCTCCTCCTGCACCTATTGTCTATTGTTGAAGAAATCTATTCCTCGTGTTCTCCCTGTAAGAGTGCCCAAAGCGAGTAACTCTTCGGAGCAATAAAATAGCCCTCATGACTTACGAATGTTTTAATTGTGGCCACACAAAAAGCTGGAGAAACTCAGCGGGTGCAGCAGCATCTAAGGAGCGAAGGAGATAGGCGACGTTTCCAGTCGAGACCCTTCTTCAGACTGGTCTGATTGTGGCCGTCAGTCGGGGAGGATTACTTTGTTGAATCTTCTTTTACTCTTTTGTATTTTAAATACGTTCATTTTAAGATTAAAATAAAAATAATAAAAGACAAACAAAAACCTATGAATAAAAATAAAAGGATGTGTTCTACAAAATTTGGATTCATTCAAAAGGCCGCACTTAATGGCTGAGAAGGCCGCATGTGGCCTTAAGGCCTGCAGGCTCCCCGCCCCTGCTTTAGACAAAGGCGTACAGATTTGTATGTTAATTGTCTTTGATTGTAAATTGTCCCTAGAGTGTAGGATAGTGTTAGTATACAGCAAGGGGACCCAACCTGAGGTAAATTTATTCTGGAATGTAAAATAATAATGTTTAAAACAGTATTTTTAAATTTCCCCTTTGTCGTTTGCTTTGTGTCGACCGTCCCAACGTCGGAGTTTGGATCATCCCGACCGGAGGGCCTGTGCATCGTGCCGTCTGAAGTGGCCACACAGTTTAAGAATAAGGGGTAAGCCGTTTACAACGGAGACGAGGAAACACTTTTTCACACAGAGAGTGGTGAGTCTGTGGAATTCTCAGTGGAGGCCAGTTCTCTGGATGCTTTCAAGAGAGAGCTGGACAGGGCTCTTAAAGATAGCGGAGTCAGGGGGAGATGGGGAGAAGGCAGGAACGGGGTACTGATTGGAGATGATCAGTCATGATCACATTGAATGGCTCGAAGGGCCGAATGGCTGAATGGCCTACACCTGCACCTATTGCCTATTGTCAACTAACTCCTCTGACATCTGATCTGATCGCACATTCCCAGTCAGAGGCAGGACCGGGGCACTGATTGGGGATGATCAGCCATGATCACATTGAATGGCTCGAAGGGCCGAATGGCCTAATCCTACACCTTTTGTCTATAGCAGTGACTACAGACAATAGAGGGTTCATGGCCCCGACCACGGGTGAACTAGGAGGAGGACTGACTGAACTTTGTGGCCTTCCAGCACAGTAAAGAATGTTTGTGTTAAATTTGATTGTGTATGGTATGTTCTTTTTAAGTGTTTCGCTGCTGGCAAATTCATTTCACTGCACCTTGTGGTGTACGTGACGAATAAAATTGGCTTTGACTTTGACTTATTATGGTAGAAGTGTAAACTCAAACTACGGAACAAAACAGGGTGGGGGTAAATTTACTTTCAAAACGTTGTGAGATGTGAATGGGACGAAAAAGGTTGGGAACCTCTGGTATACGGGGCGAATGAAGTGAAGAAAGCAAATGGTATGTTAGCATTCATAGCGAAAGGATTTGAGTATAGGAGCAGGGAGGTCCTACTGCAGGGGGTTACACAAAAGGCTGGAGAAACTCAGCGGGTGCAGCAGCATCTAAGGAGCGAAGGAGATAGGCGACGTTTCGGGTCGAGACCCTTCTCAGTTGTACAGGGTCTTGGTGAGACCACACCTGGAGTATTGCGTACAGTTCTGATCTCCAAATCTGAGGAAAGACATTCTTGCCATAGAGGGAGTACAGAGAAGGTTCACCAGACTGATTCCTGCGATGTCGGGACTTTCATATGAAGAAAGACTGGATAGACTCGGCTTGTACTCACTGGAATTTAGAAGATTGAGGGGGGATCTCATAGAGATTTACAAAATTTTTAGGGGGTTGGACAAGCTAGATGCAGGAAGATTGTTCCCGATGTTGGGGGAGTCCAGAACAAGGGGTCACAGTCTAAGGATAAGGGGGAATTCCTTTAGGACCGAGATGAGGAAAACATTCTTTACACAGAGAGTAGTGAGTCTCTGGAATTCTCTGCCAGAGAAGGTAGTTGACGCCAGTTCATTGGCTATATTTAAGAGGGCGTTAGATGTGGCCCTTGTGGCTAAAGGGATCTGGGGGTATGGAGAGAAGGCAGGTACAGGATACTGAGTTGGATGATCAGCCATGATCACATTGAATGGCGGTGCAGGCTCGAAGGGCCGAATGGCCTACTCCTGCACCTATTTTTCTATGTTTCTATGAATGTTGGTCGGCAAGGCGCGTTGGGCCAAAGGGCCTGTTTTAGAGCTACAGTGCGGAAGAGGCCCTTCGGCCCACCAAGTCTGCGCTGACCAGCGATCACCCCGTACATTAGTTCTATCCGACACACTAGGGACAATTTACAATTTTACAGCAGCCAATCATCCGACAAACCTGCGCATCTTTGTAGTGTGGGAGGAAACCGGAGCGCCCGGAGAAAACCCACGCGGTCACGTGGGGAACAAACACACAAACTCCGTACGGACCGCACCTGTAGTCAGGATCGAACCTGGGTCTCTTGCGCTGTGAGGTAGACACTCTACTGTGTGGCACCAAATATAATCTGTGGAGGGGATGGGCACATGGGGACCTGTCATAAGTTCTGGGAGCAGAATTAGGCCACTCGGGACATCAGGTGGCGCAGCGCTAGAGTCGCCGCCTCACAGCGAATGCAGCGCCGGAGGCCCGGGTTCCATCCCGACTACGGGTGCTGTCTGAACGTTCTCCCCGTGACCCGCGTGGGTTTTCTCAAAGATCTGCGGTTTCCTCCCACACTCCAAAGACGTACAGGTTTGTAGGTGGATTGGCTTGGTAAATGGAAAAAATTGTCCCTGGTGGGTGTAGGATAGTGTTAGTGTTAGTGTGCTGGTCGGTGCGGACCCGGTGGGCCGAAGGGCCTGTTTCCACACTGTATCTCTGAACTAAACTAAACTAAAGCCTACTCCACCATTCAATCCTGGCTGATCTACGATTCCTTCTTAACCCCATTCTCCAGCATTCTCCCAATAACCCCCGACACCCTTAAGGGCCTGTCCCATTTTCACGACCTAATTCACGCCCAGCTTGTCTGGCAAAATGCCTCATCGCCAGAACTCCCCAACAAGCACCAAGACCTGGCTTGGCTGGCGGTGAGGGGAGCCCTCCCAGTCAGATCCTTCCTGCACCGTCGGAACCTCACTGCCAGCGCACGCTGCCCTCGGGACGGCTGCTATGGTTGCCCACCTCTTTGCAGAGTGTGGATTTGCTAAAAGAGTCTGGAGAAGTATGCAAGGGTCCCTGGTACACTTTATCCCGAGCAGCTCCGTCACAGAGGACTCTGTGATTTACGGACTGTTCCCAGGGACACATTCAGAGACTGACATCGAGTGCTGCTGGAGGGTCATCAACTCGGTGAAAGACGCTCTCTGGTCTGGCCCGAGCGTTGTTCACCACCCAGCAGAGCGAGATGTCCGTCGGGGACTGTTGCCGACTGGCCTGCTGCAGACTGCAGGAGTACGTGCTGAGGGACGCACTGAAGCTCGGTGCAGCCAACGCCAAGGCCCGGTGGGGGAGGGCCACAGTCTAGGGTCCTTCCTTCCGCTGCTGGACATGGGGGGCACGGTATGGTGGAGACGCCCCTCAAAATAAGGGACGGCATCCCACGCCAGTGGCACGGGTGGGGGGCACATTCGTGAAATTTGGGGAATAACAATGTATAAACTGTATTGATCAATTTGTACACTCCGAAAATGTCGGATGGATTTTCCGCAAGGTTCATGTATTGTATTGTAGAAGATTGAGGGGGGATCTTATAGAAACTTACAAAATTCTGAAGGGGTTGGACAAGCTAGATGCTGGAAGATTGTTCCCGATGTTGGGGGAGTCCAGAACAAGGGGTCACAGTCTAAGGATAAGGGGGAATTCCTTTAGGACCGAAATGAGGAAAACATTCTTTACACAGAGAGTGGTGGGTCTCTGGAATTCTCTGCCAGAGAAGGTAGTTGACGCCAGTTCATTGGCTATATTTAAGAGGGCGTTAGATGTGGCACTTGTGGCTAAAGGGATCAGGGGGTATGGAGAGAAGGCAGGTACGGGATACTGAGTTGGATGATCAGCCATGATCACATTGAATGGCGGTGCAGGCTCGAAGGGCCGAATGGCCTACTCCTGCACCTATTTTCTATGTTTCTATGTATATATTTATCATTTGAATAAAGTCTATTTTGAAATATTTAAAAAAAAACATCAGTCTGAAGAAGGGTCTCGACTTGAAACGTCACCCATGCCTTCTCTCCAGAGATGCTGTCTGTCCCGCTGAGTGACTCCAGCTTTTGGCGTCTATCCTGGCCAGATGAGTTGGGGGGAGGGGGAGGGGAGAACCGGCGGTGCACTATGAGAAGCCGACCCACATAACAAAGAGAAAGATCAATGGTGCACTTTTTCCTTTGAAGGCGAGCTGCACCGTTTGTTCCTTCTCCGTCACATCGGTGCAATGTTACCGCACCCCACCCCTTGCTTGCATCTTCAAAGGTTGCTTTCAAAAACTTCTCCTCTCCTCTCCCAACCTCAGTTCCGGCTGGGGGGGGGAGTGGGTTACGCAAAAAGCTGGAGAAACTCAGTGGGTGCAGCAGCATCTAAGGAGCGAAGGAGATAGGCGACGTTTCGGGTCGAGACCCTTCCTCAGACTGGTCAGGGATCAGGGAAACGAGAGATATAGACGGTGATGTGGAGAGATAAAGAACAATGAATGAAAGATATGCAAAAAAGTATCGATGATAAAGGAAACAGGCCATTGTAAGCTGTTTGTAGTGTGAAAATGAGACTTGGGTGGGGGAGAGATAGAGAGAGAGGGAATGCCAGGGCCCGAGGGCTGAGGGACATCTGCAGTTCCTTCTTTAACACTCAGTTCCGGGTGCATCTTCCCCCCCCCCCACACTGTTTCTCCCCCCTGTCCCGTTGTGGCCTGAACAGCTCTGTCCCAGAAGAGATTAGATGAGATTAGATTCTTTATTTGTCTCTGTTCCCCTGCAGTCATACATATAATTAAAAGTAAAAATGACAGAACACACAATAAACACTAATAGTAAGATTAAACGAGAACTTACCAGTTTGAAGTTTGATCTTTATTTTATGAGGAGTTACGATGAGGGATTACGTGAAGACCCCGCCAGCACGCATGCGCGACATTCTTCAAAGCAGTGGTGTGAAATCACAGAACAAAAAACAGTCTCAATGACTGACATAGTAAGAGAAAAAAGAGAACTTTCATACCAGGTGATCTTTATAATAGAGGGTTGGGAGCGGAGGGCACGTAATCCCTCATCGTAACTCCTCATAAAATAAAGATCAAACTTCAAACTGGTAAGTTCTCGTTTAATCTTACTATTTTACTTCGGAGTCACGTGAGTGACTACGTGAAGATTTCAAAGCTCTGTGATTTTATGCCCTGGAAGCTCCATGCTCACACACCGCTAAAGCTGGGATAAGAGGATGGACGTGATTCAGACAAGACACTGGCTGAAAAACAAAACAGGTATTTATTCATACCAAACACAATATTGTGTCCCAAAAGGGTTATTTAACTGGCAGCACTTAAGATCCTCCCTGCATAATTGTCAGGGGAGGTCACGGGTTTGTTATAAAAGCGGTGGAAGGTTCTCTCATTGTTCCAACCCGCTGTGGCCAGGATGTGATCCAGTGGTACCTCCATCCTTCTAGCCGCCGAGGTGGATGCTGCCCTGGTGGAGTGAGATTTATACACATTAGTATCCACCCCCGCCGCATCCAGTACCACCCTTAACCATCTGGAAATGGTTTGCACCGTGACCCTGTGATGAGGCTTCTTGTGACTGACAAGCAAAGCTGTTTCCGTGCCCCTTAGATCTTTAGTGACTGAAATGTATCGCAGAATCAATGTAACGATACAAAGACGAGTGTCCGCTGGGTAATCCAGGAACTCCAAAGTATGTCCAGACACTCCGGGTCGATCTTGCTTCAATAGTCCCTGCACCTGGAATGTGATCTTCCCACTGGTAATTGCCATGGCATCCAGACTGAGTTTGTGCAGGGACTGGACCCGTTGCGCCGTGATCAGTGCCATTATCATGACCATTTTGTAGGTTAATTTGGCCAAAGGGAGTCCCGTGTTCGGTGTCCATCCTCGCAGCATCGTCAATACCGTGCTGATGTCCCAGGTATGGCTATATCTGGGCCTGGGGGGATTAGAATTAAATATTCCCCGCATAAATTTGGATACCAGGGGATGTGACCCAATTCCCAATTGGTCACTCCCCTTGCCCAAGTAAGACGATAGGGCACTCCTGGCACAGTTAATGGCGCTGTAGCTTAAACCCTCATCGTAATGAAGGGTAGCCAGAAACTCCAGCACTTCCGTGATGGTGGCGGTTTCGTATGTAGTTTTAGTAGTCACGCAGAATCTTTCCCACTTCCTGATGTAGGTCAAGTACTGCTTCCTTGTGGACTCTCTGCAGGCTCCCGTGATAGTATCAATGGTCCTGTTGGAGAGTCCGAGTCCATGAAGTGGCCGTTTTAAAGTCTGCAAATTAACAAATCCATACGATCATGACATGGATGACTTTCTCCTGTAACAGGATGAACAAGCAGGCTTGGTCTTTTATTCACCCTGACACAGGGTTCTGTGGCCATCTTTTGTACCAGAGGGAACCATGGTTGAGTAGGCCAGTCGGGCACTACCAAGATACCCGATGCGGAGTCTTGCCTGATTTTTTGCAAGACCCGACTGATGAGGCAGAAAGGGGGGAAAGCGTAGAAAAACAAATCCCCCCAGTGTAGCGAGAAAGCATCCATCGCTACCGCCCCCGGGTCTGGCTCCCAAGCAACATACGTTGGTAGTTGGTGATTTAGCCTGGACGCGAAAAGGTCGATATCTGGTGTCCCATAACGTTCTACAATATCTGTAAACACTTTCCGATCCAACATCCATTCTATGTTGTCGTTGAATTTCCGTGATCTGGTGTCTGCCACTGTGTTTAGTTTACCTGGTAGGTAAGTTGCAGAGATCCAAATTCCTCTTTGCAGACACCAGTGCCAGATATTGTTGGCCAATTCATCACACGATATCGACTTTACACCGCCCATGTGGTTAATATAGGCTACCACCGTGGTGTTGTCAATCTGTAGTCTAACATGAACTTTGTGCATGTTAGTGCAGTATGCTTTAAGTCCGTGAAATGCTGCGAGCATTTCTGAATAGTTAATCCCTAAGTTTTTAAATAGGGTTAACTCTGGTGCACTCCATCTACCTCCACAGCTAGAGGTAGTGTTAGTAGCTCCCCACCCTTTGGCACTGGCATCCGTTTGTGAGGTGATCGAGGGATTGGCGATAGTCATGGGTTTGGAACAATTTTGGGCATTACCCATCCACCAATATAGTTCAGCTTTTGCCTTTTCTGGAATTTTCATGGGCCTATCAAAATGGCCAGCATGATTTTTGAGCGCCGTAATTTTTGCTCTTTGTAAATTTTGGTAATGTAAGGGCCCATATTGTGCTGCAGGAAATGCAGCTACTATCTTCCCAATCACCCTGGCCACCTGCCGAATGGATGGGACCTTAATGCCAAAGAGGCTCCTGCAAGCCTCTATCAGGTCTTCCACCTTGCTTGGTGGTAACGTGACAGACATTTGCACTGAGTCAATAATGAACCCCAAATATTTCATGGTGGTAGAGGGTTCCAATATTGATTTATCTGGATGTATCGTAAACCCCAGTATCTGAAAAATATGTTTCGTGGCTGTGACTGCCAAAGTAGCCATTTCCAAATTCTCCCCCACTATGAGGATGTCATCAAGATAGGCCATAACAGTATGATTCTGTTTCCTTAAATAGGCCAAAGCTGGTTTCAATATCTTGGTAAACAATCTGGGTGCTGACGATAGCCCATTAGGCAAAGCTTTATATTGCCATAATTGTCCCATCCAGATAAATTTTAAGTATTTCCTATGATCCTTGTGTATGGGTACTGAATAGTATTAAGGTCAACGCATGCCATGTAGTACCTATTGGCTACAAGCTGAGTAGCAGTGTCGAAGGTGTCCATTTTAAAATGAATATACTGGACAGAAGTATTCAGGTCGGTCAAATCTATGATGATGCGGCACCCGCCATCTTTTTTGTTTTTAGTGAATATATTAGACACGAACTCCTGAGGTTCTTTAATGGCCTTTTCAATTACCCCTTTTTCTATTAACCTCTGTAGTTCAGCATGCCCTGCTGCCTTATCTCTATGAGAAAGGACGAATTTCCGACTAGGCGCATGCTGTACTGGGGTAGGGAGTTTGTGAATAAATTCAATTTTGTAGCCCTGAATACTCCTGAGTATATAAGGATCAGAGGTAAAAGTGAGCCAATTCTCGAGGAACATGTGCAACCTGCCCCCTATGCAGAGTGAATTTGGGTCAGTAGTGTTCCTGGGGATCCCAGACCCACCTACCTCCATGGTTACTGCCGGTGTGGTGGTTTCTGCCCTTGCTTCCTCGGCTGGTTGTAGGTGTTCTGGGAGTGGCGCATCTTCCAAGGAGGCCGGCCTGGGCCTTGGCCTAAAAAAGACCGCTGTGCAGGTATGCCGGCCTTCGAGCTTTCACCACCGGCAGACCTGTTAGGGTAACTCTGCCCGGTGGGTGCGTAGGGGTGCGTTCTGTGTGGGTGATGAGGCTTAGTGTACCCAGGTACTTTAATAAGGCCCAAAGCCTTAGCCTCTTCGTCAAGATCTTTTACCTGTTTGGGGAGATCTTCCCCGAATAACAGGCTTGGAGGCTGCGTCTTCCCAGGCTTGCATAACCCCGCGAACTTGGGGTTAAGCGCCGGCTTTATAATGCTTTTCCTGAAATTGTTAATTTCATACTGTGTATTGCACAGTAAGGCCAAAGCATCTCGCAGCTCTTGCGGCATATCCACTCCCACTGCTGTTCTGGCTACTGCAGTAATCCCTGCGGTTAGGAGCTTCAGGATCTTCTGAAGTTTCATCTCCTGCCCTCTACTTGAGGGGCTCATGTTCCCCCATATCGGGTTGTTCACCGCGGGCACATTTAACGATTTGCAGTTTTCTGGCGCCAAATATTTATCTGCTGTGGCATTGATGGCCTGTTCCTGAAGTTGGTTGGTGGCCATATAATCAATGCTGGCAGCCAGCTTGGGGTGGATGGGTAGGCCCTTCTGGTGGGGCATGGCATGTTTGCTCACCACATCCATATAATCTTCACACACCCCTGACGCTGTAGGTGCTTCAGCCAACTCTCCCTCTTCTGGGTCAGCCCAGTTCTGACCCTCAATGCTCCCCTGTATAGAAGGGGATACATTGGGCAGTCCTCGAAAGGAACTTGCCGTGGGCCTACTAGGGGTCCCACTGTGATCCTGCCCCTGCTGTAACAGGTCACGTTGGAGCATCTGCTCCATCAGCCGCTCAATGCGGTCAAGGCGACCTCCGTCGCTACCAGCGAGCGGGGTGCCCTCGGGACCGGACTCTGCTGAGTCCGCCCCGGCCGACTTCCGGGTAGTTTTCCCCGACCGTGGCGTACCAACGGTCTCAAAGTCCGAAAAGTCGGGAGCTGCAGGTGGAACCTGAAGCTCTGGAGAAGCGGTTCTCCGCTGGCTGCTGTCCTTAGCCGCTGATTTGGCCGCCGCTCTCTTACTCTTTCTCCCTTCCATTATGGTCGACTCACTCCTTCGGTGAGACTTACCTGGCGTGAGCTTTTTAAACTCACGCTGGAGGAGCCCCGCTCCTCCCGACCATCGCTTCCGCATGCGTACGACGATATGTCGCGCATGCGTGCTGGCGGGGTCTTCACGTAGTCACTCACATGACTCCGAAGTAAAATTTAACATCCACCGCAGTGAGTTCACCAAACACCTCCTCACTGTGATGAAAGGCAAAAGTCTTAAAGTCTGTGTCTCTTCCCTCTTTGTTTCCCTCTGCGCCGAGGCGATCCAGGCCTCAGATGTCGAGACCCCACCGGGCAGAAAGGAACCAAACAGCGGAGCAAGATAGACCACTCGACGAGAAAGACGTAGTACGGTCATGAGGTGGTCAGTAGCACAAAGTTCCTGGGGGTGCAGATCACTCACAGTCTGACCTGGTCGAATAACATCTCATCAACAGTTAAGAGAGCGCAGCAGCGGCTGCACTTTCTGCGCCGGATGAGAAGAGCTCACCTCCCCCATCCCATCCTCACCACTTTCTACAGGGGCACCATAGAGAGTATTCTGACCAGCTGTATCTCTGTCTGGTTTGGGGACTGTAAAGCCTCCGACTGGAAGTCCGTGCAGAGAGTGGTGAGGACAGCGGAAAAAATCATCGGGACCTCTCTCCCCTCAATCGGGGATATTGCGACCAAACGTTGCGTGTCTAAGGCCAGCAGTATTATAAAAGACCCCACACATCTCCATCACGGTCTGTTCACTCTGCTGCCCTCGGGCAAAAGATATCGCAGCATAAGGAGCAGAACATCAAGGTTCTGCAACAGCTTCTTCCCACGAGCCATCAGACTCCTGAATGCCGTGTAATGGGCTGCCACCATTGTCTATTTATCCTTTTATCCATGTTTATCCTTCTGTTAATTATCGTGTTGCACAGGGAGCCAAATGCAACGGAATTTTGTTTGGAACTGCATATATCAACGTATTTCTAAATGACAATAAAGTTTGTTTGACTTTGACTTTGATGGGCAGATTCGTGGGTAATTTTCGGCCCCATTCCCGTAACCGGCTTCCGTCTCCGCACCAAAGATCCTGTCACAGCGGAGCGAAAATACTAGTGCAGAGACGGAAACATCCTCGTAAAAATAAAAGTTCTTTGGGAAAAATCTTCTCCTCATTTTCAGGATTTAAATTTATCAACACAAACTGTTCCCCCGCAACGTTGATTTCACTGCGAGTCGGGTCGGGTCCGGTTACGGAAATGGATGAAGAAAAGGCCCACGTTCCGCTCCGTTGCGTACTACACGTCAGCCCGTTGCGTTTAGCAGGAGTGGTCTACCTTGCTCCGCTATAGGATCTTTCGTTTAAACTGAAGACACGAAAAACTGGAGTAACTCAGCGGGACAGGCACCATGAGATCATTAGTGATAGAAACATAGAAACATAGAAATTTGGTGCAGGAGTAGGCCATTCGGCCCTTCGAGCCTGCACCGCCATTCAATATGATCATGGCTGATCATCCAACTCAGTATCCCGTACCTGCCTTCTCTCCATACCCTCTGATCCCCTTAGCCACAAGGGCCACATCTAACTCCCTCTTAAATATAGCCAATGAACTGGCCTCAACTACCCTCTGTGGCAGAGAGTTCCAGAGACCCACCACTCTCTGTGTGAAAAAAGTCCTTCTCATCTCAGTCCTAAAGGATTTCCCGCTTATCCTTAAGCTGTGACCCCTTGTCCTGGACCTCCCCAACATCGGGAACAATCTTCCTGCATCTAGCCTGTTCAACCCCTTAAGAATTTTGTAAGTTTCTATAAGATCCCCTCTCAATCTCCTAAATTCTAGAGAGTATAAACCGAGTCTGTGCAGTCTTTGTTCATAAGACAGTCCTGACATCCCAGGAATCAGTCTGGTGAACCTTCTCTGCACTCCCTCTATGGCAATAATGCCCTTCCTCAGATTTGGAGACCAGAACTGTATGCAATACTCCAGCTGTGGTCTCACCAAGACCCTATACAACTGAAGTAGAACCTCCCTGCTCCTATACTCAATGAATGAAGCCATTCAGCCCATCGAGTCTACCCCGCCACTCAATCGTTGGTTGATCTATCTCTCCCTCCCAACCCCATTCTCCTGCCTACTCCCCGTAACCTCTGACACCCGTACTGATCTAATGTAATATATCGAAGGTGGACAAAAATGCTGGAGAAACTCAGCGGGTGAGGCAGCATCTAAGGAGCGAAGGAATAGGTGACGTTTCGGGCCGAGACCCTTCTTCAAACCCTTCTTCAACCCGAAACGTCACCTATTCCTTCGCTCCATAGATGCTGCCTCACCCGCTGAGTTTCTCCAGCATTTTTGTCTACCTTCGATTTTTCCAGCATCTGCAGTTCTTTCTTAAAGGAGAGTATATCGATCTCTGCCTTACATATATCCACTGACTTGGCCTCCACAGCCTTCAGTGGCAAAGAATTCCGCTCTGGAGAAAAGGAATCTCTGCAGAGAAACACAGAAAATACGTGCATGAGGAGGACATTCGGCCCTTCGAGCCAGCACCGCCATTCATTGTGATCGTCCACAATCAGTAACCCGTGCCTGCCTTCTCCCCATTTCCCTTGACTCCGCTAGCCCCAAGAGCTCTTTCTAACTCTCTCTTAAACCCATCCAGTGACTTGGCCTCCACTGGCCTCTGTGGCAGGGAATTCCACAAATTCACAACTCTCTGGGTGGAAAAGTTTTTTCTCGGGGTGGGAGGTTGCAACCTTCACGTGGTCCGCCCTGTTTCGACTAATGCAATCAACCCGACGTGCACAAACAAATAGATCAAATAGAACAAGTTGTCCTACAGCTTTAGGCTGTGCACGCAAGAAGGAGGAGGAGTTTTTTTCTCATCTCAGTTTTAAATGGCCTCCCCTTTGTTCTTAGACTGTGGACCCCGGTTCTGGACTCCCCCAACATTGGGAACAAAGCATCTCTGGAGAAAAGGAATTGGTGAAATTTCGGCTCAAGACCCCACTTCAGACCGAAGGACTCTCTTATAGACAATAGACAATAGGTGCAGGAGTAGGCCATTCGGCCCTTCGAGCCAGCACCGCCATTCACTGTGATCATGGCTGATCATCCACAATCAGTACCCCGTTCCTGCCTTCTCCCCATATCACCTGACTCCGCTATCTTTAAGAGCCCTATCTAGCTCTCTCTTGAAAGCATCCAGAGAACCGGCCTCCACCGCCCTCTGAGGCAGAGAATTCCACAGACCCACCACTCTCTGTGAGAAAAAGTGTTTCCTCGTCTCCGTTCTAAATGGCTTACTCATAGAAACATAGAAATTAGGTGCAGGAGTAGGCCAGTTGGCCCTTCGAGCCTGCACCGCCATTCAATATGATTGTGGCTGATCATCCAACTCAGTATCCCGTACCTGCCATCTCTCCATACCCCCTGATCCCCTTAGCCACAAGGGCCACATCTAACTCACTCTTAAATATAGCTATAACTCCTTATTCTTAAACTGTGGCCCCTGGTTCTGGACTCCCCCCAACATCGGGAACATGTTTCCTGCCTCTAGTGTGTCCAAGCCCATAACAATCTTATATGTTTCAATGAGATCCCCTCTCATCCTTCCAAACTCCAGTGTGTACAAGCCCAGCCGCTCCATTCTCTCAGCATATGACAGTCCCGCCATCCTGGGAATTAACCTGGTGAACCTACGCTGCACTCCCTCAATAGCAAGATTGCTTTCTTCAGACTCTTCAGACCAAAGGACTCTCATATTTATGCAAGGGCCGTGGAACCGGGGGGGGGGGGTGAGAGGGGCTGCAGCCCCTCCACTTTTTTGGCGAGAAATCCTTCATAACCCGAAATTATCCGGCCCGCAGGCGTATTTTTCTCTTCTTCTCAGGACCTCCGACATCCAGAATCTCAGAACAAGCGCACAGCGAGTGCGACAAAACCACAGTCGAAATACGGAACAGCGAACGAAACGCTGCGATTAGCCGCCGAGCGGAAGGGAGGGAGGGTGGGCCCGGAGAGAGTAGGCCCCGAGAGAGAGAGAGAGAGAGAGTCGGCCCCGAGAGAGAGAGAGAGAGAAAGAGAGAGAGCGTGTCGGCCCTGAGAGAGAGGGAGAGAGAGAGAGAGTGGGCCCCGAGAGAGAGAGTCGAACCCAAGAGAGAGTCGGCCCCGAGAGAGAGAGAGAGTGGGACCCGAGAGAGAGGGAGTGAGAGAGAGAGAGAGAGAGCGAGCGAGTCGGCCCCGAGAGAGAAAGAGAGAGAGGGAAAGAGAAAGAGAGTCGGCCCCGAGAGAGAGAGAGAAAGAGAGAGAGAGAGTCGACCCTGAGAGAGAGCGAAAGAGAGAGAGAGAGAGAGAGAGTCGACCCTGAGAGAGAGAGAGAAAGAGAGAGTCGACCCCGAGAGAGAGCGAAAGAGAGAGAGAGAGAGAGAGAGAGAGAGAGAGAGTCGACCCTGAGAGAGAGCGAAAGAGAGAGAGAGAGAGAGAGAGAGTGTCGGTCCAGAGAGAGATTGTCGGCCCTGAGAGAGAGAGAAAGTGAGAGAGAGAGAGGAAAAAAATGCCTCTAACTGGGAATGTGCGATCAGATCAGGTCAGAGGAGCTAGTTGACAACAGACAATAGATGCAGAAATGGTGGAGGCAGGATCGATTTTAACATTTGAAAGTAAAGTGGATAGGTATATGGACGGGAAGGGAATGGAGGGGTATGGTCTGAGTGCAGGTAGATGGGACTAGGGGAAAATGAATGGTCGGCACAGACTGGAAGGGCCGAGAAGGTCTGTTTCCGTGCTGTAATTGTTATATGGTTAATTGTTATGCAGGAGTAGGCCGTTCGGCCCTACGAGCCAGCACCACCATTCAATGTGATCATGGCTGATCATCCACAATCGGTACCCCGTTCCTGCCTTCTCCCCATATCCCCTGACTCCGCTATCTTCAAGAGCCCTATCCAGCTCTCTCTTGAATGCATCCAGAGAACTGGCCTCCACCGCCCTCTGAGGCAGAGAATTCCACAGACTTACAACTATCTCTGAGAAAAAGTGTTTCCTTGTCTCCGTTCTAAATGGCTTACCCCTTATTCTTAAACTGTGGTCCCTGGTTCTGGACTCCCCCAACATCGGGAACATGTTTCCTGCCTCTAGCGTATCCAAGCCCTTAACAATCTTATATGTTTCAATGAGATCCCCTCTCATCCTTCTAAACTCCAGAGTGTACAAGCCCAGCCGATCCATTCTCTCAGCATATGACATTCCCGCCATCCTGCTTCTGGACTCCCCCAACATCGGGAACACGTTTCCTGCCTCTAGCACTTCCAAACCCTTAATAATCTTAGTGTTAAAGAAGGAAGTGCAGATGCTGGAGAATCGAGGGTTACACAAAAAGCTGGAGAAACTCAGCGAGTGCAGCAGCATCTAAGGAGCGGAGGAGTTAGGTGACGTTAAGGGTCGAGGTCTGAAGGAGGGTCTCGACCCGAAACGTCGCTTATCTCCTTCGCTCCTTAGATGCTGCTGCACCCGCTGAGTTTCTCCAGCTTTTTGCGTAACCTTTAATAATCTTATCTGTTTGAATAAGAAGTATCTGACAGGGTCTGGACTTGGGCCAAGAATATTGGTGGCAGAATGGCTCGTACAAGCACCACAAGGCATCCACCCAGTAACTGATGCGGTCCTGGCCTGTATGTCCGCTCTTGATCTACAACTTTATGCTGTGCACGCCACATGCAAGGAGAAGAAGAACTGCAGGGTCAACAGGTACAAAGCAAAGGCCACAGTCCCATCCAATATGGTGAAAAAGTTGGTTGAAAAAGAGTGTCAAACAGCAACATGAAAGAAACTGGTTAAGAAAGAACTGCAGATGCTGGAAAAATCGAAGGTAGACCAAAAATGCTGGAGGCCTCCCAACATGCGCCTGAAGTCCCGCAAACCCTTCTGGTCTTCTGTTAAATCCCTGGAAGATTTTGAGTGGCGAAGAGCCTGGAAAGATGCCAACACCAACAACGGAGAGGTCATCACAGACCCCACAGTGAAAGCACCGGGATTCGACCTCCATCGCAAGCAACGGCGAACCCTGAACAGAACCCACACCCTCTGTGCAAGAACAGCCCGTCACCTGCATCAGTGGGGGGGGGGGTGACAGACAGCCCTGCTTGTGACCGCGGACATCCAGACCAGACCATCCCACACATTGTGAATGACTGCTCACTGAGGCTTTTCCCTGGGGGGCATCACAGCCCATCCACCCAGTAAAGGGCCTGTCCCACCAGCATGCAACTCCATGCGATGAGCGCGACCTAACGTGGTCGCTTGAGCCGTCCGGCGTCGCGGGGCCGGTCCCACTTCCATCGCCGGAGCCGTGCGGAATTGTGCGGAGTTCTTCCCGACATCGCGCGGGGCTCCGAAAAACTGACCGTGTTCAAAACTTCCGCGCGGCAACGGCTTGTCGGCTCGCACTCGCCTCGATGCATTACACACCGCCCCGACATCGTGCCTCCGTGACCCTCTCTGTAGGTGCCTCCGTGACCCTCTATGTGTGTGTGGCTCCGTGGCCCTCTGTGTGTGTGTGCCTCTGTGCCCCTCTCTGTGTGCCCCTCTCTGTCCTGGCGAACTTACCTTTAAGACCTCGCTCCAAGTTTGCCTCACTTTGCGCCGCGTTGCGCCACTCACCCGACCTCCGCGCGGCCCCCGCTGCCGGTTTGGTCGCGCTTGCCGCATGCAGGCGCATGCTGGTGGGAACGGCCCTGTACTGGGGATCGCCCGACCTCCGCGCGGCCCCCGCTTCTAGTTTGATCGCGCTCATCGCATGGAGTCGGATGCTGGTGGGACAGGCCCTTAACTGATGCTGTCCTGGCCTGGATGTCTACCCCTGATCTACAACTTTAGGCTGTGCACGCCACACACAAGCAGAAGAAGAAGTTGAGAAGATCGGCCTGCACAGGACTCGGTGGGCCGAAGGGCCTGTTTCCGTACTGTCTAAACAAATCAACGTTTGTGCAACCTCTCCTTGCAGCTAATACCCTCTGATCCCGGCAGTACTTTCAAAACACATTTCGACAGTTATAGAAACATAGAAATTAGGTGCAGGAGTAGAGGCCAATCGGCCCTTCGAGCCTGCACCGCCATTCAATATGATCATGGCTGATCATTAGTATACACAGGGATGGTTCAAAGGGCTTAATAAAGGCAAGTGGTACTTGCTCAGAATGCAACTAGCTCGATGTGTACGTTGGGCTGAAGGGCCTGTTTTTGTGCCGTACACCTCAGCGACTCTCCTGACTCTTGAAGGTATATAACGAATAAAGTTGTGAAGGCATTAGGTGCAGGAGTAGGTCATTCGGCCCTTCGAGCCAGCACCGCCATTCAATGTGATCATGGCTGACCATCCCCAATCAGTACCCTGTTCTTGCCTTCTCCCCATATCCCCTGACTTTAAGAGCTCTATCCAGCCCTCTTGAAAGCATCCAGAGAATTGGCCTCCACTGCCCTCTGAGGCAGAGAATTCCACAGACTCACAACTCTCTATGAGTAAAAAAAGTGTTTCCTCGTCTCCGTTCTAAATGGCTCACCCCTTATTCTGAAACTGTGGCCTCTGGTTCTGGACTCCCCCAACATCGGGAACATGTTTCCTGCCTCTAGCGTGGCCAATCCCTTAATAATTTTATATGTTTCAATAAGATCCCCTCTCATCCTTCTAAACTCCAGAGTGTACAAGCCCAGCCGCTCCATTCTCTCAGCATATGACAGTCCCGCCATCCCGGGAATTAACCTGGTGAACCTACGCTGCACTCCCTCAATAGCAAGAACGTCCTTCCTCAAATTAGGAGACCAAAACTGCACACAATACTCCAGGTGTGGTCTCACTAGGGCCCTGTACAACTGCAGAAGGACCTCTTTGCTCCTATCTTCGTCCCCTTTGATCTCTCATTTTCACACCTCACCCACCCATATCTCTCGCCTCCCACTCGCCTAGCTCTCAGTCCGAAGAAGGGTCTGGACCCGAAACGTCACCCATTCCTTCTCTCCAGAGACGCTGCCTGTCCCGCAGAGTTACTCCAGCGTTCTGTGTCTGCCTCACTTGATTATTTCCACGCACTTGGTACTAATCGGGCATTCTGATCGATTACGGCGGCACTTTACTCAATTATACGCAAATAAAACTTCTGCCGTTTTATTTGCTGAAGGACCTCTTTGCTCCTGCGCTCAACTCCTCTTGTTATGAAGGCCAAAACATGCCATTCGCTTTCTTCACTGCCTGCTGTACCTGGCCCTGGACCCGACCACGGGTGAACATTGGGGAACATTAGAGGAAGAGACTGAACTTTGCTGCCTTCCCTCACAGTGGGAAACTTTGATCCCTTCATATAACCATATAACAATTACAGCACGGAAACAGGCCTTCTCGGCCCTTCCAGTCCGTGCCGACCATTTATTTTCCCCTAGTCCCATCTACCTGCACTCAGACCATACCCCTCCATTCCCTTCCCGTCCATATACCTATCCACTTTACTTTTAAATGTTAAAATCGATCCTGCCTCCACCACTTCTGCTGGAAGATCATTCCACACAGCCACCACTCCCTGAGTAAAGAAGTTCCCCCTCATGTTACCCCTAAACTTCTGTCCCTTAATTCTCACGTCATGCCCTCTTGTTTGAATCTTTCCTACCCTCAATGGGAAAAGCTTATCCATGTCAACTCTGTCTATCCCTTTCATCATTTTAAAGACCTCAATCAAGTCCCCCCTTAACCTTCTGCGCTCCAAAGAATAAAGACCTAACTTGTTCAACCTTTCTCTGTAACTTAGTTGCTGGAACCCAGGTAATATTCTAGTAAATCTCCTCTGTACTCTCTCTATTTTGTTGACATCCTTCCTATAATTAGGCAACCAAAATTGTACACCATACTCCAGAATTGGTCTCACCAATGCCTTGTACAGTTTTAACATTACTTCCCTACTCCTATATTCAATGCTCTGATTTATAAAGGCCAGCACACCAAAAGCTTTCTTTACCACCCTATCTACATGCGATTCCACCTTCAGGGAACTATGCATAGTTATTCCTAGATCCCTCTGTTCCACAGCACTCCTCAATTCCCTACCATTTACCATGTACGTCCTATTTTGATTTGTCCTGCCAAGATGATTCCTGGGATGTCAGGACTTTCATATGAGGAAAGATTGGATAGACTCGGTTTGTACTCGATGGAATTTAGAAGATTGAGGGGGGATCTTATAGAAACCTACAAAATTCTTAAGGGGTTGGACAAGCTAGATGCTGGAAGATTGTTCCCGATGTTGGGGGAGTCCAGAACAAGGGGTCACAGTCTAAGGATAAGGGGGAATTCCTTTAGGACCGAAATGAGGAAAACATTCTTTACACAGAGAGTGGTGAGTCTCTGGAATTCTCTGCCACAGAAGGTAGTTGAGGCCAGTTCATTGGCTATATTTAAGAGGGCGTTAGATGTGGCACTTGTGGCTAAAGGGATCAGGGGGTATGGAGAGAAGGCAGGTACGGGATACTGAGTTGGATGATCAGCCATGATCACATTGAATGGCGGTGCAGGCTCGAAGGGCCGAATGGCCTACTCCTGCACCTATTTTCTATGTTTCTGTTTCTATGTAGCACCTCACACTTATCAGCATTAAACTCCATCTGCCATCTTTCAGCCCACTCTTCTAAATGGCCCAAATCTCTCTGTAGACTTTGAAAATTTACTTCATTATCCACAGCACCACCTATCTCAGTATCACTGTGACAAATAAATATATCTTGTATCTAGTATCTTGTACCTGCATGCTTACTTTCATAGACTGATGAACAAGGACACCCAGACCCCGTTGTACTTCCCCTTTTCCCAACTTGACGCCATTTAGATAGTAATCTGCCTTCCTGTTTTTGCCACCAAAGTGAAAAACCTCACATTTTTTCTTCGCTGCCTGCTGCACACTCCCCCACACTGTTCATTGTACATAAAACCTCCAAAATTCTTGAGCAAGTCTCTGCCTGCTGACTGGAACGCAGGGACCATGTAAATAGGGACACAGTCCAGTTAACTAGTTAGTGAGAGAGAGAGAGAGGCTGCTTGGTCCAAAGAAGCAAAACTTGTTTAAGAAGGGTCTCGACCCGAAACGTCGCCTATCTCCTTCGCTCCTTAGATGCTGCTGCACCCGCTGAGTTTCTCCAGCTTTTTGTGTAACCCTTGTTTAAGAAGGAACTGCAGATGCTGGAAAATCAAAGGTAGACAAAAATGCTGGAGAAACTCAGCGGGTGAGGCAGCTTCTATGGAGCAAAGGAAATAGGCGACGTTTCGGGTCGAGAATCTTCTTCAGGCTGATGTGGGGGTGGGGAGGGGGGAGCGGGAAGAAGGAACGAAGAGGCGGAGACAGTGGGCTGTGGGGGAGCTGGGAAGGGGAGGGGAAGGAGGGAGAAAGCAGGGACTACCTGAAATTGGAGAAGTCAATGTTCACACCGCTGGGGTGTAAACTACCCAAGCGGAATATGAGGTGCTGCTCCTCCAATTTGCGGTGGGCCTCACTCTGGCCATGGAGGAGGCCCAGGATAGAAAGGTCGGATTGGGAATGGGAATGGGAGGGAGAGTTGAAGTGCTGAGCCAAAAAAACCGACGCCCATTTCCTTCGCTCCAGAGATGCTGCCTCACCCGCTGAGTTCCTCCAGCATTTTTGTCTACCCAAGAAGCAAACTGGGATCGGGCAGACGATCGGACACTAACCTGGGTAGTCCTGTGATCTCCAGAATGTAGACTTTGAAATTGGACATGATGAGGAGCGAGGCGTACTCTTCAGGGCTCCCCAACTTCACCGTGGAAGCCTGCAATGGGCGAAGACATAACTTCATTAAGCGCTCAATCGTGGCAGCAGGGGCCATTACACTGCGCCATGTAGTCAGGATTTCAGCAAAGTCAATATGGCGGTGCAGCGGTAGAGTTGCTGCCTCACGGCGCCAGAGACCCCGGGTTCCATCCCAACTACGGTGGCTGCTGTCTGTACGGAGTTTGCACGTTCTCCCCGTCTCAAGGATTTGAGTATAGGAGCAGGGAGGTTCTACTTCAGTTGTATAGGGTCTTGGTGAGGCCACACCTGGAGTATTGCGTACAGTTCTGGTCTCCAAATCTGAGGAAGGGCATTATTGCCATAGAGGGAGTGCAGCGAAGGTTCACCAGACTGATTCCTGGGATGTCAGGACTGTCTTATGAACAAAGACTGCATAGACTCGGTTTATACTCTCTAGAATTTAGGAGATTGAGAGGGGATCTTATAGAAACTTACATGATTCTTAAGGGGTTGGACAGGCTAGATGCAGGAAGATTGATCCCGATGTTGGGGAGGTCCAGGACAAGGGGTCACAGCTTAAGGATAAGGGGGAAATAATTTAGGACCGAGATGAGACAGAATTTTTTCACACAGAGAGTGGTGGGTCTCTGGAACTCTCTGCCACAGAGGGTAGTTGAGGCCAGTTCATTGGCTATATTTAAGAGGGAGTTAGATGTGGCCCTTGTGGCTAAGGGGATCAGAGGGTATGGAGAGAAGGCAGGTACGGGATACTGAGTTGGATGATCAGCCATGATCATATTGAATGGCGGTGCAGGCTCGAAGGGCCGAATGGCCTACTCCTGCACCTAATTTCTATGTTTCTATGTCTCCTGAGTGGGGTTTCTCTGCTATCTCCGGTTTCCTCCCACACTCAAAAAGACGAAGGGTTTGTAGATTAATTGACCTGGGAAAAGTGTAAAGTATCCCAAGTAGGGTAGTGTTAGGTTGTGGAGGTCGCTGGTCAGTCCAGAAGGGCCTCAGTGGGCTGAAGGGCCTGCTTATAACCATATAACAATTACAGCACGGAAACAGGCCTTCTCGGCCCTTCCAGTCCGTGCCGACCATTTATTTTCCTCTAGTCCATCTACCTGCACTCAGACCATACCCCTCCATTTCCTTCCCGTCCATATACCTGTTTACTTTTAAATGTTAAAATCGATCCTGCCTCCACCACTTCTGCTGGAAGCTCATTCCACGCAGCCACCACTCTCTGAGTAAAGAAGTTCCCCCTCATGTATACACTTTCATGTTGTATCTCGAATCTGGATACTTTCAAGAGAGAGCTAGAGAGGGCCCTTAAAGATAGCGGAGTCAGGGGGTATGGGGAGAAAGAAGGCAGGAACGGGGTACTGATTGTGGATGATCAGCCATGATCACATTGAATGGCGGTGCTGGCTCAAAGGGCTGAATGGCCTCCTCCTGCACCTATTGTCTACTGAATCATACAAAGGAGTATAGATGATGGAAGGTCATGATACAGTTATGAATAGAGAAGTTGAGAGGTCATGTTAGTTAGGCAAGACAATAGGTGCAGGTGTAGGCCATTCGGCCCCTCGAACCATTCAATGTGATCATGGCTGATCATCCCCAATCAGTACCCCGTTCCTGCCTTCTCCCCATATCCCCTGACTCCACTATCTTTAAGAGCCCTATCTAGCTCTCTCTTGAAAGCATCCAGAGAACCGGCCTCCACCGCCCTCTGAGGCAGAGAATTCCACAGACTCACCACTCTCTGTGAGAAAAAGTGTTTCCTCGTCTCCGTTCTAAATGGCTTACCCCTTATTCTTAAATTGTGTGGCCCCTGGTTCTGGACTCCCCCAACATCGGGAACATGTTTCCTGCCTCTAGTGTGTCCAAACCCTTAGTAATCTGAAGAAGGGTCTCGACCCGAAACATCACCTATCTCCTTCGCTCCTTAGATGCTGCTGCACCCGCTGAGTTTCTCCAGCTTTTTGTGTAACCCTTAGTAATCTTATATGTTTCAATGAGATCCCCTCTCATCCTTCTAAATTCCAGAGTGTACAAGCCCAGCCGCTCCATTCTCTCAGCATATGACAGTCCCGCCATCCCGGGAATAAACCTGGTGAACCTACGCTGCACTCCCTCAATACCAAGAATGGATAGACAATAGGCAATAGTTGCAGGAGTAGGCCATTCGGCCCATTGAGGCCGCATTTAGAGTATCGCATTCAGTTCTGGTCACCGTGTTACAGGAAAGATGCTGTCAAGCCGGAAAGGGTACAGATTTACCCGAGCATTTGAGCTAAAGGGAGAGGTTGGCCAGGCTAGGGCTCGATTCCCTGGAGCACAGTAGGATGAGGCGACCTTCTAGAACTGTACAGTATAAAATATGGTGTGGGTTTTTCTCTGGTTGCTCCTTTTGCATCCCACGCCCCAAAGACATGTGGGTTCGTAGGTTAATGAGCCCTCTGTAAATCGCTATCTATCTATCTATCTATCTATCTATCTATCTATCTATCTATCTATCTATCTATCTATTTATTTATAAACCAAGAAATATTTATTCAAATATGAAAATAATATTTACAATACAATAAAACAAAACCCAGCACCATGATACAAGACAGACAAATATACTAAATATACTCGAGGACAACTATGATACAATCCTTGCCCAGGATACATTCCACCCCCCGGCGATGCCGGAAATCCCCGTGGACAGAGCGTAGTCCCTCTCTAACCCCACCCGGACATGGACGTAACCCCGGGTAAAAGGGGCGGGCAGCCGGCCCTCTTCCCGCCCGGTGTCGTGACTCGCGGATGGCCGGCTGGGCCAAGGCCCAGGAGCAAACCCCACCAGGACATCCTCGGCCCTACGTACATGACCCTTGGTGTGTAGGGACCGGACAAGAACGCGCAAGAACATAGACAAGAGGTGCAGGAGTAGGCCACTCGGCCCTTCGAGCCTGCACCGCCATTCAATGTGATCGTGGCTGATCATCCAACTAGATTGTCCGCCATGGATCCAGAGGTACACAAGGTCGGTTTCCACGCTGCATCTCCCAACTAAACTAAAAAATAAATCAACTTAAGTTATGCCACTTAAGTTTTCATTTCAGTCCCAAGCTACACAAAAGGCTGGAGGAACTCAGCGGGTGCAGCAGCATGTAAGGAGCGACGGAGATAGGCGACGTTTCGAGTCCACGGAGACCCTTCTTCCACGAGCTGTCGGGCCTGTATTGGCTCCGAAGGCTGTCTGGGAAGGAAACGCAGGCGCTGGTTTAAGGTGGACACTAAATTGCTAGCATACCTCGGCAGGTCAGGCAACATCTATGGAGAAAATAAACAGGTGAAGTTCCAGGTCAGGACCCTCCATCAGTCTCGACCCGAAACGGAACTGATTCCTTTTCTCCAGAGATGCTGCCTTACCAGCCGAGTTACTCCAGCACTCTGCGTCTAACTTTGGTTTAAACCAGCATCTGCCGTTCCTCCCCGCAATGCTTATTTATCCAGGTGTTTTTCAGGTAAGACAGAACATGCCACATCTCTTGAAATCAGGAATCTTAACTGTTTCGTCTTTGTAAGGTTCCTCGGCTCGAGCTACAAGACGCAACTTGCAGTCAGAAGGAACAAAGACCAGGAGGAGGCCACAGGTCACTGTGGCACAGCGGTAGAGTAGCCGCCTTGCAGCGAATGCAGCGCCGGAGACCCGGGTTCGATCCCGACCACGGGTGCTGTCTGTACGGAGTTTGCACGGGCAGTGGAGGCCGGTTCGCTGGATACTCTGAAGAGGGAACTAGATAGGGCTCTGAAAGATAGCGGAGTCAGACGATTTGGGGGGGAGAAGGCAGGAATGGGGTACTGATTGGGGATGATCAGCCGTGATCACATTGAATGGCGGTGCTGGCTCGAAGGGCCGAATGGCCTCCTCCTGCACCTATCGTCTATTGTCTATTCTCCCCGTGACCTGCGTGGGTTTTCTCTGAGATCTTCGGTCCCCTCCCACACTCCAAACACGTGCAGGTTTGTAGGTTGTTTGAGAAGGAACTGCAGATGCTGGAAAATCGAAGGTGGACAAAAATGCTGGAGAAACTCAGCGGGTGAGGCAGTATCTATGGAGCGAAGGAAATAGGCGACGCTTTTGGTCCGATACCCTTCTTCAGCCCAAAACATTGCCCATTTCCTCCGCTCCATAGACGCTGCCTCACCCGCAGAGTTTCGTCAGGTTTGTAGATTAATTGGTAAAGTGTCACTGCTGGGTGTAGGATAGTGTTAATGGTGCGGGGATCGCTGGTGGGCGCGGACCCGGTGGGCGGGAGGGCCTGTATTTCTAAAACTGAAGTAGCAAAGGCTGGAGATAAGATAGTTTGCTGGCGGAAAGAACCTTGTACTGTTGGAAACACAATCTCTGCCTGGAGGGCAGCTCGCTCCCTGGAGAACGGCCTTGCATTAATGCACTAATCTCGCTGCACTTAATCTCCCATTAGCAAATATTTGATCACTGGCTGCTTGAAAATGAAGCTGTAATCATTCATGACCCTGAGCCCGGGAGGGGTGGGATGAACAATCACACATTTCTCAGTGGGACATTTGGTGCCAGTGAAGCAAGCCAACACTCAGATGTAATCTGGACCCTGATTATGTTACAGCAAGTTCCACATGCCTGCTCACGGCCATCTCCGTGCCGTACAACACAGTGTACAGCATTTGGAAATAAATACACGAAAAGGACCAAGACAATAGACAATAGGTGCAGGAAACATAGAAACATAGACAATAGGCGCAGGAGTAGGCCATTCGGCCCCTTCGAGCCTGCACCGCCATTCAATATAATCATGGCTGATAATCCAACTCAATATCCTGTACCTGCCTTCTCTCCATACCCCCTGATCCCTTTAGCCACAAGGGTCACATCTAACTCCCTCTTAAATATAGCCAATGAACTGGCCTCAACTACCTCCTGTGGCAGAGAATTCCACAGATTCACCACTCACTGGAGTAGGCCATTCGGCCCTTCGAGCCAGCACCGCCATTTATTGTGATCATGGCTGATCATCCCCAATCAGTACCCCGTTCCTGCCTTCTCCCCATATCCCCTGACACCGCTATCTTTAAGAGCCCTATCTAGCTCTCTCTTGAAAGCATCCAGAGAACCGGCCTCCACCGCCCTCTGGGGCAGAGAATTCCACAGACTCACCACTCTCTGTGTGAAAAAGGCACCGTGTCACCCTCAATACTGTGCTGCACTGGATTAATCAGCTTGGATTATCAGATCAGGACCTTATTGTTCAACTCAAGCCCATAATCCTCCGCCTGAAATGAGCACAATTGCCACAATGAGGCATTGATGGGACTGGTATCACAGACACGATTACTAAAGACTACAGATGACCTCCCTTGAAAGGCATTAACAAAGCAGATGGGATTGTATAACAATAGACATTAGACAATAGGTGCAGGAGTGGGCCATTCGGCCCTTCGAGCCAGCACCGCCATTCAATGTGATCATGGCTGATCATCCCCAATCAGTACCCCGTTCCTGCCTTCTCCCCATATCCCCTGACTCCACTATCTTTAAGAGCCCTATCTAGCTCTCTTTTGAAAGCATCCAGAGAACCGGCCTCCACCGCCCTCTGAGGCAGAGAATTCCACAGACTCACCACTCTCTGTGAGAAAAAATGTTTCCTCATCGCCGTTCTAAATGGCTTACTCCTTATTCTTAAACTGTGTGTGGCCCCTGGTTCTGGACTCCCCCAACATCGGGAACATGTTTCCTGCCTCTAGCGTGTCCAAACCCTTAATAATCTTGTATGTTTCAATGAGATCCCCTCTCATCCTTTTAAACTCCAGAGTCTACAAGCCCAGCTGCTCCATTCTCTCAGCATGTGACAGTCCCACCATCCCGGGAATTAACCTGGTGAACCTACGCTGCACTCCCTCAATAGCAAGAATGCCCTTCCTCAAATTAGGGGACCAAAACTGCACACAACGCTCCAGGTGTGATCTCACTAGGGCCCTGTACAACAAATGTACTGGCACTGAAGGGCCTCTCCCACTTACGCGGTCCCGGGATGAAGCCTGTATGGTCGTGAGTAGTCGCCCAAAGAGTCGTACGTTTTTCTGGTTGCCGCTAGATTTTCAACACGTTGAAAATGTTCGGCCACCTGCTGAGAGTATGACGGGTGCCGGCAAGTTGCCGAAAAAAATCGCCTAAGTGGGACAGGCCCTTGAGGCCGGCATTAATTCCACATCCATATTTAGTTACTTCAATTTAAAGTCACTAGCTGGCGTCAGGGATTTAACTTCATGTATCTCGTTCAGGCAGTGAGCCAAGCAACTCGATCGTATTACAAGTAATATTCATTAGTGCATGATTAGCCTACAGGCCCCAACGGAGGGCCTGGATCCAAAAATGGTAGTTAGGGAATTTTAATTCCAAAAAAGACACAAAGGGCAGTCGGGTGGCGCAGCGGTAGAGTTGCTGCCTCACAGCGCCAGAGACCCGGGTTCGATCCCGACTACGGGCGCTGTCTGTACGGAGTTTGCACGTTCTCCCCGTGACCTGCGCGGGTTTTCTCCGAGATCTTCGGTTTCCTCCCGCACTCTAAAGACGCGCAGGTTTGTACGTTAATTGGCTTGGTAAATGCAAAAATGGTCCCAAGTGTGTGTAGGATTGTGTTAGTGTGCGGGGACCGCTGGTCGGCGCGGACTCGGTGGGCCGAAGGGCCTGTTTCCGCGTTGTATCTCCAAATTAAACTAAAATAAACTCAGAATCTCAGCGGGTCAGGCAGCATCTCTGGACAACAAGGATAGGTGACAAGTTCATAAATTATAAGAATAGAATCAGGCCATTCGGCCCATCAAGTCTACTCCGCCATTCAATCATGGCTGATCTCTGCCTTCTAACCCCATTCTCCTGCCTTCTAACCCCATTCTCCTGCCTTCTAACCCCATTCTCCTGCCTTCTAACCCCATTCTCCTGCCTTCTCCCCATAACCCTCGACACCCATTCTAATCAAGAATTTGCCTAACTGGGACATAAAAATATCCTCTGACTTGGCCTCCACAGCCCTCAGTGGCAATGAGTTCCACAGATCAACTCTTCTTAGGCCCCCCTCCGTCGTGGCTGGCCATGGGTGTCTCCAGGGTGCTATTCCCTATATGGAGGACACACGCCTGTGCGTTACTTTCTTTAACGTGGGGAGACTGGTGCACAGACAGCCACCCCACGTGGGGTCCTTGACAGATCTGGGTCAGGATCCAGTGGCATGGAGTCCAAGACGACCGGAAACCCTTTTCTGCTGCAGCCTTCATCCGCCTTCCCAGCCGTTGTGACGCTCCACTAAGGCCAGGCACCGTCCTCCGCCTGTTCCACCGTTGAGGTCTTGGTTGGATCTGAGACCTCCCCCCTCGACCTTACCGTCATGGGTGGCCCTACCAGGAGCACAGACAGCTCCAGACGGCATCGCTCTCAGGATCTCAGGACCACACGAGCTTCTCCACCACGACAAGGTGACAATCCACGGGGAATCCGCAATTAACTACGCTCTGACTGAGGGGTAATCCCTCTTCGCCTCTACCCAACCAACTACCCTCCAACAAGAGTAGCATTTCCTGCGGCGGCAAGGGAAAGTACCCGGGGAGGGGGCGGCTTGGGTGGGAAGGGACGAATTGACCAGGGAGTTGCGGAGGGAGCGGTCTCTGCGGAAAGCCACAAGGGGAGGAGATGGGAAGATGTGGCCGGTGGTGGGATCCCGTTGGAGGTGGCGAAAATGTCGGAGGATTACCTGTTGTATGTGACGGCTGGTAGGTTGGAATGAGAGGGCAAGGGGGACTCTGTCTGCGTTACGAGTGGGAGGATGGGGACTGAGAGCGGAGCTATGGGATATAGAAGAGACCCTGCACCTATTGTCTATTGACAAAGCACGGCAGGTGATAGGAAGAGTGGAGGGGTTTTTTTTTGATATGCGGATGTTTGGACAAAGGCCAGAGATGAATCCACCCACATGGTGTGAACAACAGGATGAGAGAGCTTGCAAATTAGTTGGGATGAGGATTGATGAGGTGTGACGTGCATTGGAATGTGGGTGGAGGGGAGGATTGGTGTTAGGACAGCCAGGACTCAGGGGAGGAGAGGGGAGAGGGGAGAGAATAGAGGGTGGGGTAGGGACAATCGTTTATGGGGGAGAAAGGGTGGGGGGGGATGGATGTGGATGTTGCCGAAATAATTCAATGTTTATACCGTTGTAAGCTAAATAAGACACAGAGTGCTGGAGTAACTCAGCGGGTCAGGCAGCAATCTGTGGAGGACATGGATAGGTGAAGTTTCACAGAGTGCTGGAGTAACTCAGCGGGTCAGGCAGCAATCTGTGGAGGACATGGATAGGTGAAGTTTCACAGAGTGCTGGAGTAACTCAGCGGGTCAGGCAGCGTCTGTGGAGAACATGGATAGGTGACGTTCCACAGAGTGCTGGAGTAACTCAGCGGGTCAGGCAGCGTCTGTGGAGAACATGGATAGGTGACGTTTCACAGAGTGCTGGAATAACTCAGCGGGTCAGGCAGGATCTGTGGAGAACATGGATAGGTGACGTTCCACAGAGTGCTGGAGTAACTCAGCGGGTCAGGCAGCAATCTGTGGAGGACATGGATAGGTGAAGTTTCACAGAGTGCTGGAGTAACTCAGCGGGTCAGGCAGCATCTGTGGAAAACATGGATAGGTGACGTTTCACAGAGTGCTGGAATAACTCAGCGGGCCAGGCAGGATCTCTGGAGAACATAGAAAATAGGTGCAGGAGGAGGCCATTTGGCCCTTTGAGCCATTCACTGTGATCATCCACAATCAGTAAGACGTCCCTGCCTTCTCCCCATATCCCATGATTCCGCTCGCCCCAAGAGCTCTATTTTAAATCCATCCAGTGAATTGGCCTCCACTGCCCTCTGTGGCAGAAAATTCCACAAATTCAAAACTCTCCAGGTGAAAAAGTTTTTTCTCATCTCAGTTTTAAATGGCCTTCCCTTTATTCTTAGACTGTGGCCCCTGGATCTGGACACCCCCCAACATGGGGAACATGTTTCCCACATCTAGCTTGACCAGTCCTTTTGTAATTGTATATGTTTCTGTATGATCCCCTCTCATCCTTCTAATGATAGGTGACATTTCGGGTCAGGACCATCATCGAAGGGATCTACAAGAGTCAATAGACAATAGATGCAGGAGCAGGCCATTCGGCCCTTCGAGCCAGCACCGTCATTCAATGTGATCATGGCTGATCATCCACAATCAGTACCCTGTTCCTGCCTTCTCCCCATATCCCCTGACTCCGCTATCTTCAAGAGCCCTATCTAGCTCTCTCTTGAAAGCGTCCAGAGAACCGGCCTCCACCGCCCTCTGAGGCAGAGAATTCCACAGACTCACCACTCTCTGTGCGGAAATGTGTTCCTCGTATCCGTTCTAAATGGCTTACCCCTTATTCTTAAACTGTGTGGCCCCTGGTTCTGGACCCCCCCAACATCGGGAACATGTTTCCTGCCTCTTGCGTGTCCAAATCCTTAATAATCTTATATGTTTCAATAAGATCCCTTCTCATCCTTCTAAACTCCAGAGCATACAAGCCCAGCCACTCCATTCTCTCAGCATATGACAGTCCCGCCATCCCGGGAATTAACCTGGTGAACCTACGCTGCACTCCCTCAATAGCAAGAATGTCCTTCCTCAAATTAGGGGGGCAAAACTGCACACAATACTCCAGGTGTGGTGTCACTAGGGCCCTGTACAACTGCAGAAGGACCTCTTTGCTCCAATCTTCGTCCCGCTTGATCTCTCGTTTTCCCGGGATCCCGGGAATCGCCGTTTCAAAAAGGCAGGCAGCATGTTCAGAGGCCCACACCACACTGGCCACCCTGTCAGGTACAGGAGCCTGGACACGGTAACTAACGTCCAGGTTCAGGAGCAGCTTCTTCTCCACCGCCATCAGGCTATTAAACACTACAACCTCCAAACAGGCTCAGAACTACATGGACTTGCAGGGGACATTATTTTTGACCTTGTCCATTTAATGATCTGTTGGATTTTATTTATTCTGAACTTGTTTAATATGTGTACCATGTTTACATATCTGTTGTGCTGCTGAAGGAAGAACTCATTGTTCCATTTCAGCAGATATTGAAGAATGCAGAAAGTTGTGACCACTCCCCAGTCCATCATCGGCTCTGGCCTCCCCACCGTCGAGGGGGTCTATCGCAGTCGCTGCCTCAAAAATGCTGGCAGCATCGTCAAAGGACCCACACCATCCTGGCCACACACTCATCTCTACGTTCTTAAACTGTGGCTCCTGGTTCGGGGACGTGTCATCGGGAAGAAGGTACAGGAGCCTGAAAACTGTAACGTCCAGGTTCAGGAACAGCTTCTTCCCCACCCATGACAATAAATCTCCCTTGAATATTCAAGAGAGAGTTAAGGGCCTGTCCCACCAGCATGCAACTCCATGCGATGAGCGCGACCTAACGTGGTCGCTTGAGCCGTCCGGCGTCGCGGGGCCGGTCCCACTTCGATCGCCGGAGCCGTGCGGAATTGTGCGGAGTTCGTCCCGACATCGCGTGGGGCTCCGAAAAACTGACCGTGTTCAAAAATTCCGCGCGGCAACGGCTTGTCGGCTCGCAGTCGCCTCGACGCATTACACACCGTCTCGACGTCGTGCCTCTGTGACCCTCTCTGTAGGTGCCTCCGTGACCCTCTCTGTGTGTGGCTCCGTGGCCCTCTGTGTGTGTGCCTCTGTGCCCCTCTCTGTGTGTCCCTCTCTGTCCTGGCGAACTTACCTTTAAGACTTTGCTCCAAGTTCGCCTCACTTTGCGCCGCGTTGCGCCACTCACCCGACCTCCGCGCAGCCCTCGCTGCCGGTTTGGTCGCGCTTGCCGCATGCAGGTGCATGCTGGGGGGAACGGCCCTGTACAGGGATCACCCGACCTCCGTGCGGCCCCCACTTCTAGTTTGATCACGCTCATCGCATGGAGTTGGATGCTGGTAGGACAGGCCCTTTAGATTTAGCTCTTGGGGCTAGCGGAACCAAGGGGTATGGGGAGAAGGCAGGAACGGGGTACTGATTGTGAATGATCAGCCATGATCACATTGAATGGCAGTGCTGGCTCGAAGGGCCGAATGGCCTACTCCTGCACCTATTGTCTATGTTTTTATAGGACAATGAAACATTCTTGACCCTTCTTCAGACTCTCGGTCCTGGAATTCAGATGAGTAGACAGCCCCGGCCTGCTGGCTTCTGAAGAAGGGTCTCAACCAAAAACGTCACCTATCCATGATATGGAGTCATATCGTCTTACAGTGTGGAAACAGGCCCTTCGGCCCAACATGCCCACACTGAGCAACATGTCCCAGCTACACTAGTCCCATCTCTCTGCGTTTGGTCCATATCCCTTTAAGCCTGTTCAACCATGTACACATCTAAATGTTTCTTAAACGTTGTGATAGTCCCTGCCTCAACTACCTCCTCTGGCAGCTCGTTGTTAAAGATGGAACTGCAGATGCTGGAGAATCGAGGGTACACAAAAAGCTGGAGAAACTCAGCGGGTGCAGCAGCATCTAAGGAGCGAAGGAGATAGGCGACGTTTCGGGTCGAGACCCTTCTTCAGACCGTTCCTTACACCCACGACCCTTTCTGTGAAAAAGTTACCCCTCAGATTCCTATTAAAGGGAACCAACTGATATGGGGAGAAGGCAGGAACGGGGTAATGATTGTGGATGATCAGCCATGATCACATCGAATGGCAGTGCTGGCTCGAAGGGCCGAATGGCCTACTCCTGCACCTATTTTCTATGTTTCTATATCTTCCCCCCTCATCTATGTTATCTAGCTCTCAATTGTTCACCATTTGCAAAATAAAAAAAGAGTCATAGAGTGATACAGCGTGAAAAAAGGCCCTTCGGCCCAACTTGCCCACACTGACCAACATGTCACATCTACACTAGTCCCACCTGTCTGTGCATGGCCCATATCCCTTCAAACCAGTCCTATCTATGTACCTGTTTAACTGTTTCTTAAACGTTGGAATTGTCCCAGCCTCAACTACCTCCTCCGGCAACTCGTTCCACACACCCACCACTCTCTGTGTGAACATTTACCCCACAGATTCCTATTAAATCTTCTCCCCTTCACCTTAAACATAACGTCCTCTTTTCGATTCCCCTACTCTGGGCAAGGGTCAACAGACAATAGGTGCAGGAGTAAGCCATTCGGCCCTACGAGCCAACACCACCATTCACTGTGATCATGGCTGATCATACCTAATCAGTACCCCGTTCCTGCCTTCTCCCCATATCCCCCGACTCCACTATCTTTAAGAGCCCTATCTAGCTCTCTCTTGAAAGCATCCAGAGAGCCGGCCTCCACCGCCCTCTGAGGCAGAGAATTCCACAGACTCACAACTCTGTGTGAAAAACGTCTGTGCTTCTACCCGATCTATTCCCCTCGTGATTTTATACACCTCTATAAAATCACACCCTTATCCTCATGCCCTCCAAGGAATAGAGACCCAGCCTACTCAACCTCTCCCTGTAGATCAGACCCTCTAGTCCTGGCAACACAACCATATAACCATATAACAATTACAGCACGGAAACAGGCCTTCTCGGCCCTTCCAGTCCGTGCTGACCATTTATTTTCCCCTAGTCCCATCTACCTGCACTCAGACCATACCCCTCCATTCCCTTCCCGTCCATATACCTATCCACTTTACTTTTAAATGTTAAAATCGATCCTGCCTCCACCACTTCTGCTGGAAGCTCATTCCACACAACCACCACTCTCTGAGTAAAGAGGTTCCCCCTCATGTTACCCCTAAACTTCTGTCCCTTAATTCTCATGTCATGCCCTCTTGTTTGAATCTTCCCTACCCTCAATGGGAAAAGCTTATCCACGTCAACTCTGTCTATCCCTTTCATTATTTTAAAGACCTCAATCAAGTCCCCCCTTAACCTTCTGCGCTCCAAAGAATAAAGACCTAACTTGTTCAACCTAATTCATAAATCTTCAATCAGGTCTCCTTCGTGACAACATCTTTCCTATAACGTGGTGCCCAGAATCAGGCCAAAGTCCGGTGCATGCATTTGCTGTACTTTAGCGGCTCCTGGTCCAGGCGAGCCCCAGGCTGCCTGCCACTCTATAGGCCCAACTTGCCCACACTGACCAACATGCCCCATCTACACTAGTCCCAACTGCCTGCGCTTGGCCCATATAACCCTCTAAACATATTGTATCCATGGAGCTGTTCCAATTGTCTCTTAAACACTGTAATAGACTTGAAATTAGTCATAGAGGAGGTGAGGGAGTTCTGGTCTGCTTTAGACACTTTGGTCATCTCCAGCACTAAGAGCAACTGAATAGACATTAGATAATAGAAACATAGAAAAATAGGTGCAGGAGTAGGCCATTCGGCTCTTCGAGCCGGCACCGCCATTCAATATGATCATGGCTGATCATCCAACTCGGTATCCTGTACCTGCCTTCTCTCTGATCCCTTTAGCCACAAGTGCCACATCCAACGCCCTCTTAAATATAGCCAATGAACTGGCCTCAACTACCCTCTGTGGCAGAGAATTCCAGAGACTCGCCACGCGCAGGAGTAGGTGCAGGAGGTCATTCGGCCCTTCGAGCCAGCACTGCCATTCAATGTGATCATGGCTGATCATCCCCAATCAGTTCCTGCCTTCTCCCCATATCCCCCTGACTCCGCTATTTTTAAGAGCCCTATCCAGTTCTCTATTAAAATTATCCAGAGAACCTGGCTCCACCGCCCTCTGAGGCAGAGAATTCCACACTCACCACTCTCTGTGAGAAAAAGTGTTTCCCCGTCTCACTCGGCGGGTGAGGCAGCATCTCTGGAGAGAAGGAATGGGCGATGTTTCGGGTGGCCCATACCTTCCCTCCAGAGATGCTGTCTGTCGGAAAAGGATGCAGGAGGTTGTGACCACTCCCCAGTCCATCATCGGCTCTGACCTCCCCACCATCGAAGGGGGTCTATCGCAGTCGCTGCCCCAAAAAGGCTGGCAGCATCATCAAGGACCCACACCATCCTGGCCACACACTCATCTCTCCGTTACCATCGGGTAGAAGGTACAGGAGCCTGAAATCTGGTACATCCAGGTTCAGGAACAGTTTCTTCCACACAGTCATCGGGCTATTAAACTGGCCAACAAACAGACTCTGAACTGTAACAGCCTATTGCACTCTCTCTGCTTATTTATGTGTGTAGTGAACTGTTCTGTAGTTTTGTTTACATATTCTGTTGTGCTGCAGCAAGCAAGAATTTCATGGTCCTAGCTGGGAGACAGGACAAGAACCTGTCTTCTCTTGACTTGTCCCGCTGTGTCTACCTTCGATTTAAACCAGCATCTGCAGTTCCTTCTTACACGTCCAGCACCAAGAGGTTTGACCGGGAAACAGGGCATTGACCGTCCGTGGAAATATATCATCTTCCAAACACAAACAGTGCAACGAGCTGCGAGCTCTTCAGCTTTGGACTCGCTCGATGATCTTGGCAAATCCCCTGGAATTCCACGGAACGTTGAACATGCATCCACAGGACACTCTCAGGATGCTTCAAATTCTGCTGCCAGTCCCGGAGTGGAGCGGAGCCAAGACGATTGGAGATAGACACAGAATACTGGAGTAACCCAGCGGGGCCGGCAGCATCTCTGCAGAGAAGCAATGGGTGACGTTTCAGACTGAAGAAGGGTCTCGACCCCAAACAGCATCCATCCCTTCGCTCTAGAGATGCTGCCGGTCCCGCTGAGTTACTCCTGCGTTCTGTGTCCATCTTCAAAATACGTCACGCGCTCCAGACCGCTGTGCGGATGCACGATGACCAGCGCGCCTCAGTCACTACCGGCCTGTCCTGTAAATGATGGCCACGTGGGACGGGCCCTTTACTCCAGCACTTTGTGTCTATCTTTTCCACACGCACCAATGTGTGACTCATGAAGGACAAGGTGCTGAAGGAGATGTTTGGCGATGGATTGCTGGAGGCACGATCTGCTTCACTGCTTGAAGCATTATCGGGACAAACAACAGGATGAGTGAGTCAAGGCTTGCACTGCCTGGACGTGCATCAATAAACTCAACTTGACCTAACTTGACGGGACGTGACAGGCATGTGCGGGCGTGGCGCCGACGGGCGAGAAGCCGACGCAAAGACGTCCAAGCCAAAGAACGGAATGGAAACGACAATAAACCGATAGAGTCCGAAGACGAAACGCCTACTAACCGAAAGGATGGGACGCCTAAAACCCAAGGAACCGAAAGGCTGCGTCACCTAAAAGCAAACTCACCGAACGGCCGCTCTGTCGAAACGCCACCTACCCGAAAGGCAGCGTCGCCTGCAGGCCAACGGGCCGACTGCCGCTCAACAGAAATGTCCAATAACGGACTTGACTTGTCTGTTGATGGACCCCTCACTCCCATCTCCCCCTTCCCTCTCCCTCCCCTCCCCCACTGTCTCTCCCCTTTTCTCTCTCTCTCCCCTTCTCTCTCTCCCTTCCCCCCTCTCCCTCCCTTCTCTCCCCCCTCTCCCCTTCCCCCCTCTCCCTCCCTTCTCTCCCCCTCTCTCTCTCCCCTCCTCTCCCTTCCCCCTCTCTCCCCTCTCCCTCCCTTCTCTCCCCCCTCGCCCCTTCTCTCTCTCCCTCTTCTCCCCCTTTCTCTCCCCTCCTCTCTCTCCCCTCCTCTCCCTTCCCCCTCTCTCCCTTCCCCCCCCTCTCTCCCCCTTCTCTCTCTCCCCTTCTCCGTCTCCACCCGCGGGAGGGTCCCACAGTCTCAGACCGCGATGCACTGCCATCGGACCCCAACCCCCACACCAGGGTGATTCCCACCCCCCCCCCCCCCCCTGCGGGTAGAGACTGTGGTCAGTGACTGTGGGATGCCCCCGCGGGTAGAGACGGAGGAGAGAGAGAAGGGGGAGAGAGAGGAGAGAGAGAAGAGGGGAGAGAGAAGGGAGGAGGGAGAGAGAGAGAGAGAGGGGGAGAGAGAGAAGATGGGAGAGGGGAGAGGGAGAAGGGGGTGAGAGAGAGAAGGTAGGGTGAGAGGAGAGGGAGCGGGGGAGAGAGGACGGGAAGAGAGAGGAGACGAGAGATAAGAGTGGAGAGAGAGGGGAGAGAGGAAGGTAGAGAGAGAAAAGGGGAGAGAGAAGGGGGAAAGAGACAGAGAGAAGAGGGGACAGAGAAGGGGGAGACGGGAGCGTGGGGTCATTTTCCCACATAAGCCATAGATGACGGCAATCTGAACCCAAGCACCAAGTTGTAAGCGGCGGTAGGTGCGCATCCCTCGGGGCAGCCCCCACATTCCCGCCACCCTCCGCGGGCTGCGGGTCGGTCGGGTGGAGCGGAGGTTTGGGACAATGTTCATGCCTTCACAGTGGTGTGATGGACGCGGGGGTCTGAACCAGTCGCTGACATGTCCCACCGCCTGGCAACGTCAAGTCCGTTATTGGACGTTTCTGTTGAGCGGCAGTCGGTCCGTTGGCGTGCAGGCGACGCCGCATTTCGGGTAGGTGGCGTTTCGACACAGCTGCCGTTTGGTGAGTTTGCTTTTAGGCGACGCTTTTTTTTGCGGTTCCTTGGGATCTAGGCATCCCGCCCTTTCGGTTAGTTTGCATTTAGGCGTCCCGCCATTTCGGTTAGTTTGCATTTAGGCATCCCGCCCTTTCGGTTAGTAGGCGTTTCATCTTCGGACTATCGGTTTATTGACGTTTCGGCCTCGTTTCCATCCCGTTCTTTGGCTTCGACGTCTTTGCTCCGGCTTCGTGCGTCTGTCGGCGCCACGCCCGGGTACCGTGACAGACATGCATCCTCCCACTGGCCCCCAGGATGTACCAAGTCCAGTTTGGTTTAGAAGTGCCGCATGCAAGCAGGCCCTTCGGCCCGCCGAGTCCGTGCCGACCGTTGATCACCTTGTACGCTAGTTCTATCCTACGCATTTACAGAAGCCAATTAACTTACAGACCTACACGTTTTTGGAGTGTGAGAGGAAACCAGAGCACCCGGAGAAAACCCACGCCATCACAGGGAGAACGCGCAAACTCCACTCAGACAGCATAGTCGGGCACTTTGGATCACAATGTCGGTGCTAAACATGATGCCGGATTAAACTAATTTCCTCTGCCTGTACATGGTCTGCATTGTGCAGTTGTACAGAGCCCTAGTGAGACCACACCTGGAGTATTGGGTGCAGTTTTGGTCTGTTGGCCTTCATAACAATAGGAGTTGAGTATAGGAGCAAAGAGGTCCTTCTGCAGTTGTACAGGGCCCTAGTGAGACCACACCTGGAGTATTGTGTGCAGTTTTGGTCTGTTGGCCTTTATAACAAGAGGAGTTGAGTATAGGAGCAAAGAGGTCCTTCTGCAGTTGTACCGAGCCCTAGTGAGACCACACCTGAAGTATTGTGTGCAGTTCTGGTCCCCTAATTTGAGGAAGGACATTCTTGCTGTTGAGGGAGTGCAGCGTAGGTTTACAAGGGAGAGAGAAGGGGGAGACGGGAGCGTGGGGGTCCCATTAATTCCCGTGATGGTGGGACTGTCATATGTTGAAAGAATGGAGCGACCTGGCTAGTATACACTGGAATTTAGAAGGATGTGAGGGGATCTTATTGAAACATATAAGATTATTAAGGGATTGGACACTCTTGAGGCAGGAAACATGTTCCCGATGTTGGGGGAGTCCAGAACCAGGGGCCACAGTTTAAGAATAAGGGGTTGGCCATTTAGAACAGAGATGAGGGAAAACTTTTTCACCCAGAGAGTTGTGAGTCTGTGGAATTCTCTGCCTCAAAGGGCGGTGGAGGCCGATTCTCTGGATGCTTTCAAGAGAGAGTTAGATAAAGGGATATGGGGAGAAGGCAGGAACGGGGTACTGATTGGGGATGATCAACCATGATCACATTGAATGGCGGTGCTGGCTGGAAGGGCCGAATGGCGTCCTCCTGCACCTATTGTCTATTGTTAAAATTGTACAAGGCATTGGTGAGACCAATTCTGGAGTATGGTGTACAATTTTGGTCGCCTAATTATAGGAAGGATGTCAACAAACTAGAGAGAGTACAGAGGAGATTTACTAGAATGTTGCCTGGGTTCCAGCAACTAAGTTACAGAGAAAGGTTAAACAAGTTAGGTCTTTATTCTTTGGAGTGCAGAAGGTTAAGGCGGGGGACTTGATTGAGGTCTTTAAAATGATGAGAGGGATAGACAGAGTTGACATGGATAAGCTTTTCCCATTGAGGGTAGGGAAGATTCAAACAAGAGGGCATGACATGAGAATTAAGGGACAGAAGTTTGGGGGTAACATGAGGGGGAACCTCTTTACTCAGAGAGTGGTGGCTGTGTGGAATGAGCTTCCAGCAGAAGTGGTGGAGGCAGGATCGATTTTAACATTTAAAAGTAAAGTGGATAGGTATATGGACGGGAAGGGAATGGAGGGGTATGGTCTGAGTGCAGGTAGATGGGACTAGGGGAAAATAAATGGTCGGCACGGACTGGAAGGGCCGAGAGGGCCTGTTTCCGTGCTGTAATTGTTATATGGTTAGAATATCCTCTGCCTGCACATGGTCCGCATTGTGCAGTTGTACAGGGCCCTAGTGAGACCACACCTGAAGTATTGTGTGCAGTTTTGGTCCCCTAATTTGAGGAAGGACATTCTTGCTGTTGAGGGAGTGCAGTGGTTTACAAGGTTAATTCCCGGGATGGTGGGACTGTCATATGTTGAAAGAATGGAGCGGCCTGGCTAGTATACACTGGAATTTACAAGGTTGAGAGGGGATCTTATTGAAACATATAAGATTATTAAGGGGTTGGACACTCTTGAGGCAGGAAACATGTTCCTGATGTTGGGGGAGTCCAGAACCAGGGGCCACAGTTAAGAATAAGGGGTAAGCCATTTAGAATGGAGATGAGGGAAATCTTTTTCACACAGAGAGTTGTGAGTCTGTGGAATTCTGTGCCTCAGAGGGCGGTGGAGGCGGATTCTCTGGATACTTTCAATACGGGATACGGGGAAAAGGCAGGAACGGAGTACTGATTGGGGATCACATGATTGGTGGTGCTGGCTGGAAGGGCCGAATGGCCTACTCCTGCACCTATTGTCTATTGTCTATTATCCCTCCATTCCCTGCATATTCACGTAGCTACTTAGAAGGTTAAATGGGGCCATCACATGTTTGGACTTTAGGTTTTAGAGATAACTGTAAACGGGCACTTTGCCGCGCAGTCTCTGCCGACCAGTGGTCGCCCCGTACGCCAGTTCCATCCGACATACACACGGGACATGTTACAGAAGCCAATTAACCTACAAACCTGCACGTGTGTGGAGTGTGGGCGGAAACCGGAGCACCCGGAGAAAACCCACGCGGGTCACGGGGAGAACGTGCAAACTCCGTACAGAGAGCACCCGTAGTCAGGATGGAACCCGGGTCTCTGGCGCTGTGAGGCAGCGACTCTACCGCTGCGCCACCGTGCTGGCTTCTATTGCGTAACGTGCGATCGGGATGTTGCTGGTACAACTGCAACTCAACACCCATTACCTCAGTGCGCTGCTGACTCACTGCCCAACAGCTAACCATTTGCTGGGCTACTTCACAATCCAGTTGAAAACTTAATCATACATCTGCCGGAACTGTTAAACACACGTTTAGTCACGCTCAGCTTTCTCAAGCATGAAAGAGAATATCCTCTCTACATTCACACTAGCAAGACACATTAGAAAGAGAGGGTACACAAAAGGCTGGAGAAACTCAGCGGGTGCAGCAGCATCTAAGGAGCGAAGGAGATAGGCGGCGTTTCGGGTCGAGACCCTTCTTCAGACTGAGGTCTTCTTTAACACATTAGAAAGAGAGTTCGATTTGGCTCTCAGGGCTAAAGGAATCAAGGGATATGGAGAGAAAGCAGGAACAGTACTGATTTAAGATGATCATACAAGAATTGGATGCAGAAACGTAGAAAAATAGGTGGAGTAGGCCATTCGGACCTTCGAGCTAGCACCGCAATTCAATATGATCATGGTTTATCGTCTTTAGATGATCAGCCACGATCATATTGAATGGCAGTGCTAGCTCGAAGGGCCGAATGGCCTACTCCTGCACCTATTTTGTTATGTTTCTACATCCAAATCTTGTATGAAGAGAAACAAACTGGGGCGGCACGGTGGCGCAGCGGTAGAGTTGCTGCCTCACAGCGCCAGAGACCCGGGTACGATCCTGACCACGGGTGCTGTCTGTGCGGAGTTTGCACGTTCTCCCCGTGACCGGCGTGGGTTTTTTCCGTTGTGCTCCGGTCTCCTCCCACACTCCAAAGGCGTGCAGGTTTGCAGTTTAATTGACTTGGTAAAAATTGTAAATTGTCCCTAGTGTGCGTAGGATAGTGTTAGTGTGCGGGGATCGCTGGTCGGCGCGGGCTCGGTGGGCCGAAGGGCCTGTTTCTGCGCTGTTTCGCTAAACTAAACTAAACCGCTGGAGTATTCAGCAGATCAGGCACCATCTGTGGTGGGAAATGGACAACCCATGTCTTGAAGATGGGATCCCGACCCGAAACGTCACCTATCCATGTTCTCCACAGACGCTGCCTGACCCACTGAGTTACTCCAGCACTCTGTGTCTGTTTGTAAACCAGCATTTGAAGTTCTCTTTGTACTTTTGTGCAAAGCTCGAGTCGGGGCTCTAATTAATCTGAAGAGGAGTCAAAATTGGAATCTGACCATTTCATCACCACGGCAATGCATCACGTGCATTTGGGATGCATCACAGCTTGGTTTGAAAACAGCTCCATCCAAGATCATAAGAAATTGTGGACCATAAGAGAGTTGTGGACGCAGCGGAGGATACCACGGCTACAGGATGAAGGGGGATCTTATAGAAGCATATAAAATTATAAAAGGACCGGACAAGCTAGATGCAGGAAAAATGTTCCCAATGTTGGGCGAGTCCAGAACCAGGGACCACACAGTGTGAGAATAAAGGGGAGGTCATTTAAGACTGAGGTGAGAAAAAACTTTTTCACCCAGAGAGTTGTGAATTTGTGGAATTCCCTGCCACAGAGGCCAGTGGAGGCCAACTCACTGGATGGATTTAAGAGCGAGTTAGATAGAACTCTAGGGGCTAGTGGAGTCAAGGGATATGGGGAGAAGGCAGGCACGGGTTATTGATTGTGGACGATCAGCCATGATCACAATGAATGGCGGTGCTGGCTCGAAGGGCCGAATGGCCTCCTCCTGCACCTATTGTCTATGTTTCTATGTTACACTTGGCCAGGCTGGCCCAGCAATATCGCCATGACAACGGGCCTTCATGGTCAGGTCAAGATCCCTGCCAACTGGGACTTGGAAATGACTCTGGACACCGCCTGGGCACTGCTGCGATACACTTGTACTTGTATGCTTATCTGAGATGCTTATCTAAGATAGACACAAAAAGCTGAATGGAGTAACTCAGCCGGTCAGACAGCGTCTCTGGACAAAAGGAATATGTGACGTTTGGGGTCAAGACTGAACCCGGGTCTCTGGCCAAGCAAGTCAGCAACTCCACCGCTGAAGAAGGGCCTGGACCCGAACGACACCCATCCTTCTCTCCAGAGATGCTGCCTGACCCGCTGAGTTACTCCAGCATTTTGTGTCTACCTTTGATTTAAACCTGTAACTGCTGTTTCGTCCTACACATTCTTTTCTAAGATGTATCAATGTGCTTCATCTTCTTCTTCTTGCGAGTGAAACATAAAGCAAAGAAATATTTAGATCCCAAGCCCGGCGTTGAGCAGCCAGGTTGTTGCCCCTGTTGGCGTCAATGTCCGCCAGGCCCTGACAGAGCTCCATGCTCTACTCCCCTCTTCACCCACGACTGTGTCCCTGCATTTGACAACAACACCATTGTCAAGTTTGCAGACGACACAACAGTGATCGGGCTGATCACCAACGGTGATGAAACAAACTGCAGAGAGGAGGTGCAGAACCTGGCGGACTGGTGCTGACGGAACAACTTGTCGCTAAACAGCTCCAAGACCAAGGAGCTGATTATCGACTTCAGGAGGTCACAGAATGGGGAATACGCCCCAATCTCCATCTACGGGGACAGTGTGGAGAGAGTGTCCAGCTTCATGTTTCTGGACACTCACATCTCAGAGGACCTCACATGGTCCATCAACACCGCTGCGCTGGTCAAAAAGGCGCAGCAACGACTGTTCTTCCTGAGAACATTGAAACGGACTGGTCTGCCCCAACAGCTGCTGACGACCTTCTACCGATGCACCACAGAGAGCATACTAACGTATGGCATCTCTGTGTGGTATCTCAGCTGCACGGAGGCGGAGAGGAGAGCTCTTCAGCGCGTTGTCCACAGAGCGCAACAGATTATTGGGACACCGCTACCAGCCTTGGAGGGCATCTACCACACACGGTGCTTCAGGAAGGCCGTCAGCATCCATAAAGACTCCTCTCGCCCTTGTAATGGACTGTTCGAACTACTCCCCTCCGGCAGACGTTACAAGGCCTTCTACGCCCGCACCTCCAGACACAGGAACAGCTTCATTCCCAGAGCTATAGCGGCTCTGAACCGGTCCTGCTGAGTACCACCCCCCCCCACCCCACCCCCACCCCGACGCACTGTCTCCCCCGGCCTCGTACTTTAGTCTGTGTTGATGTTACTGGTCAAATGTTCGTTTTTCCAAACCTTGTTCTCGAGGGTTGCTAACCGAAATCTCGAAGTTGCCAACCAAATCTCGTTGCACTTATGTGTAATGACAATAAAAGATATTATTATTATTATTATTTGGTGGGTGGTAGAGCGGGCACCCAGAGATGACATGGTTGGCTGCCTGTAGTTCTGCTCCGCATTCACAGGCTGGGCTCTGGCGGAGGGAGGGAGCCCCCATCTCCACACGCTGGCGTCGAAACGCCCAACTCCAGTACCAAGTCTGTTGAGCTTCACCCATGCTCCTCTGGGGAGCTCAGACCCTGGACAGCTTTTATGTGGTGAAGAGATGTAGCTGTGTAATGCCCCTGTCCCACTTAGGAAACCGGAACGGAAACCTCTGGAGACTTTGCGCCCCACCCAAGGTTTCCGTGCGAAGGTTCCCGGAGGTTTTTGTCAGTCTCCCTAATGTTCGATAGTGGTTTCCGTTTAAAAAATCGTTAATTTTTTTAGTCGAAGCCAGTTGCGATGCTTGTTGAAGGTGGTTGCCGGAGGACAAAAACCTCCGGGAACCGCACAGAAACCTTAGGTGGGACGCAAAGTCTTCAGAGGTTTCCGTTCAGGTTTCCTAAGTGGGACAGGGGCATTATGGAGATGAGTTTGCCTTCCACTCCTGTGACCACTTGGTGGCTGTCCAGTGTGCTTTTGCCTCAGTTGGCTGGATGGATGCCAGGAGTTGTTTTCCATGTGGAGCAAAGGGGTGACGGGACTTCAGTCGGGGTGGCCTCTGCTCCCTGCTGAGGGAGGAGGTGATCTGGGTCCATGGCACCCAGATCACCTCCTCCATCTATTGGTTATGTATAGTGACATTTGTACCGAACTGTGTGCAGCCCAGTTGGCTGTGCTGGCCACAGAAGCAGATGTGCCATCACATATTACAAATCTCCACACTCCTAAATCTCTATTCCACACACTGTAAATGCCTCGATTGTAACCATGTATTGTCTTTCCGCTGACTGGTTAGCATGCAACAAAAGCTTTTCACTGTACCTCGGATCACGTGACAATAAGCTAGACTGTAACTGCAATCTCGACATGGGTGACAAATAGACAATCATACAGGTGCAGGAGTAGGCCATTCGAACCTTCGAGCCTGCACCGCCATTCACTGTGATCATGGCTGATCATCCCCATTCAGTACCCCCGTTCCTGCCTTCTCCCCAGATCCCCTGACTCCACTATTAAGAGCTCTATCTAGCTCTCTCTAGAAAGTATCCAGAGAACCGGCCTCCACCGCCTTCTGAGGGAGAATTCCACAGACTCACAACTCTCCGTGTGAAAAAGTGTTTCCTCGTCTCCGTTCCAAAGGGCCAACCCCTTATTCTTAAACTGTGGCCCCTGGTTCTGGACTCCCCCAACATGGGGAACATGTTTCCTGCCTCTAGCGTGTCCAAATCCTGAATATTCTTATATGTTTCAATAAAATCCCCTCTCATCCTTCTAAATTCCAGCCTAGTCGCTCCATTCTTTCAACATATGACAGTCCCGCCATCCCAGGAATTAACCTTGTAAACCTACGCTGCATTCCCTCAATAGCAAGAATGTCCTTCCTCAAAATTGGAAACCAAAACTGCGCACAATACTCCAGGTGTGGTCTCACTAGGGCCCTGTACAACTGCAGAATAAAGTACCAGGCCGTACAACCAACAGATGGAGTGGATGTGGAGGGGATGTTTCCACTAGTGGGAGAGTCCAGGACTAGAGGTCACAGCCCCAGAATTAAAGCCCGTCTTTTAGGAAGGAGATGAGGAGGAATTTCTTTAGTCAGAGGGTGGTGAATCTGTGGAATTCTTTGCCACAGACGGCTGTGGGGGCCACAAGTCAGTGGATATATTTAAGGCAGAGATAGATCGATTCTTGATTAGTACGGGTGTTAGGGGTTCTGGGGAGAAGGCAGGAGAATGGGGTTGGGAGGGAGAGATACATCAGCCATGATTGAATGGCGGAGTAGACTAGATGGGCCGAATGGCCTAATTCTGCTCGGATCACCAGTCCCAGGGATCACCAGTCCCAGCCGCACACCTCCTCCCACCAGGGATCACCACGCCCGTGACAGCAGCTCCCCGTACCTTGATGAAGCACTGGTATTCTTCCTTATCTTCACTGAAGATTTCAACGTCAAGGAAGAGCTTTAGCCTGTGGTCGATGGTCTGAAAATCTTCCACAGACAGGTTGAAGTCATCTCCTGCGGGGGGGGGGGGGGGGGGAGAGCAAGGACAACCACTGTAAGCTGCACAGTAATAATCAACGGCCAAATAGTAAAAACAACACGACCACATTAAAGATCGGCACAAAACTCTGGAGTAACTCAGCGGGCCAGGCAGCAATACTGGAGGACAAGGAAAGCTAGCGTGTGGGGCAGGTTGGGGGTGTGGTGAAGGGTCCCGAATTGAACTGTCACCTCTCCATACCTCGAGCTAAACTGTCTTCGAGAGAGAGAACTTCTTCAAAGTAGGCATACCTCACCTATCCATGTTCTCCACAGATGCTGCCTGACCCGCTGAGTTACTCCAGCACTCTGTGAAACGTCACCTATCCATGTTCTCCACAGATGCTGCCTGACCCGCTGAGTTACTCCAGCACTCTGTGAAACGTCACCTATCCATGTTCTCCACAGATGCTGCCTGACCCGCTGAGTTACTCCAGCACTCTGTGAAACGTCACCTATCCATGTTCTCCACAGATGCTGCCTGACCCGCTGAGTTACTCCAGCACTCTGTGAAACGTCACCTGTCCATGTTCTCCACAGATGCTGCCTGACCCGCTGAGTTACTCCAGCACTCTGTGAAACGTCACCTATCCACGTCCTCCACAGATGCTGCCTGACCCGCTGAGTTACTCCAGCACTCTGTGAAACGTCACCTATCCATGTTCTCCACAGATGCTGCCTGACCCGCTGAGTTACTCCAGCACTCTGTGAAACGTCACCTATCCATGTTCTCCACAGATGCTGCCTGACCCGCTGAGTTACTCCAGCACTCCTGGCACTGGTAAACATTCCTGCTCTTTTTCTTTAAGGTCTCCATTGGGTGTTTTGTTCCTGCGGCTCTTTAGACTTCAGAGATACAGTGCGGAAACAGGCCCTTCGGCCCACTGCGACCAACCTGTGCACCCGATCTATTCTACACAATAGGAGCAATTTACTGAAGCCAATTAACCTACAAACCCGCACGTCTTTGGAGTGTGGGAGGAAACCGGAGCACCCGGAGAAAACCCCGCACAGTCACAGGGAGAACGTACAAACTCTGTACAGGCAGCACCCGTAGTCGGGATCGAACCTGGATAACACTTTAGTTTAATCTCGAATTACAGCGCGTAAATAGGCCCTTCGGCCCACCAGCGATCGCCCCGCACACTAGCACTGTCCTACACACACTACAAACAACTTACAATTTACCAAAGCCAATTAACCTACAAACCTGTACATGTTTGGAGTGTGGTAGGCAAGCGGAGCACCCGGAGAAAACCCACGCGGTCACAGAGAGAACGTGCAAACTCCGTACAGACAACACCCGTAGGCATATTTGGATAGACAGACACAAAGTACTGGAGTAACTCAGCGGGACAGACAGCATCTATGGAGAAAGGAATGGGTGATGTTTCGGGTCGAGACCCTTCTTCAAACTGTGAGTCAGGGGAGAGGGGAACGAGAGATATAGACGGTGACGTAGAGAGATAGAAGAAATGAATGAAAAATATGCAAAAAAAGTAACAATGATAAAGGAGGCAGGCCATTGTTAGCTGTGGGCTAGGTGAAAATGAGTTACAGACAATAAAACTGTGTTAGGAGGTTGCAGGGTGGATGTTAGGAGGTTGCAGGGCGACCTGGACAGGTTGAGTGAGTGGGCAGATGCATGGCAGATGCAGTATAATATAGATACATGTGAGGTTATCCACTTTGGCAGCAAAAACAAGGGGGCAGATTATTATTCCGATGGGGTTAGGTTAGGTAAGGGGGAGGTGCAGCGAGACATGGGCGTCCTTGTACACCGGTCACTGAAAGTTGGCGTGCAGGTACAGCAGGCAGTGAAGAAAGCTAATGGAATGTTGGCCTTCATAACAAGAGGATTTCAGTCCAGGAGTAAAGAGGTTCTTCTGCAGTTGTACAGGGCTCTGGTGAGACCACATCTGGAGTATTGTGTGCAGTTTTGGTCTCCTAATTTGAGGAAGGACATCCTTGTGATTGAGGCAGTGCAGCGTAGGTTCACCAGATTGATCCCTGGGATGGCGGGACTGTCACATGCGGAAAGGTTGAAAAGACTCGGCTTGTATTCACTGGAGTTTAGAAGGATGAGGGGAAGAATCTTATAGAAACATATAAAATTATAAAAGGACTGGACAAGCTAGATGCAGGAAAAATGTTCCCAATGTTGGGCGAGTCCAGAACCAGGGGCCACAGTCTTAGAATAAAGGGGAGGTCATTTAAGACTGAGGTGAGAGAAAACTTTTTCACCCAGAGAGTTGTGAATTTGTGGAATTCCCTGCCACAGAGGGCAGTGGAGGCCAAGTCACTGGATGGATTTAAGCGAGAGTTAGATAGAGCTCTAGGGGATAGTGGAATCAAGGGATATAGAAACATAGACAATAGCTGCAGGAGTAGGCCATGCGGCCTTTCGAGCCTGCACCGCCATTCAATATGATCATGGCTGATCATCCAATTCAGTATCCCGTACCTGCCTTCTCTCCATACCCTCTGATCCCCTTAGCCACAAGGGCCACATCTAACTCCCTCTTAAATATAGCTATATATGGGGAGAAGGCAGGCACGGGTTATTGATAGGGGGACGGTGGAGGCAGGTTCTCTGGATACTTTCAAGAGAGAGCTAGATAGGGCTCTTAAAGATAGCGGAGTCAGGGGATACGGGGAGAAGGCAGGAACGGGTTATAGATAGGGGACGATCAGTCATGATCACAATGAATGGCGGTGCTGGCTCGAAGGGCTGAATGGCCTCCTCCTGCACCTATTGTCTATGTTTCTATGGTTCTACTACAAGGGCTCGCTTGGGGGAGTGAAAGGTGTGTAAATGCCACCGTGCGGCTCCTCGAGTTGCTCACCTCTGCAGGGTCCGGAGGCATCGTCTGCGCCCTCGAAGGAGGGGGAGTTGCGGGTCAGGGTGGACCCCATGGGGGTGCTGTAGCGGTAGCTCCAGGCCAGGCTGCCGGACGGCGAGCTGGCGCTCCCCTTGTGGCTGAGCTGGGCAGTGTACGAGCCGGGGCTGGGCACCGCCGGCACGCCGCCCCTGAACCCCGCCGTGTCCAGTGCCCCCGGGCCAGCGTCGCCCCCTCCCCCCGAACTGTCCGACATCCGGCTGCCGTCCCGGGTGCTGAGGCTGCTGCCACTCCGCTCGCACTCCAGGTAGAAGCTGGCGCATTTACCCACGCCAAAGCTGCTGCCCTCCGGGTCCAAGCTGGAGGCGGTCGGCAACTCCTCTCCTGCCACCTCTGGACTGAGGTCCACGCTCACTCCGCCCAGGGATCCATCACTCTGCACACAGGAACACAAGATCATCACCGGTCCATAACATCACCGGTCCATAACATCACTAGTCCATATCACCAGTCCATAAGATCACTCGTCCCATAACATCACCGGTCCATAACATCACTAGTCCATATCACCAGTCCATAAGATCACTCGTCCCATAAGATCATCAGCCCATAACATCACTAGTCCATATCACCAGTCCATAAGATCACCGGTCCATAAGATCACCGGTCCATAACATCACTAGTCCATATCACCAGTCCATAAGATCACTCGTCCCATAACATCACCGGTCCATAACATCACTAGTCCATATCACCAGTCCATAAGATCACCGGTCCATAAGATCATCAGCCCATAACATCACTAGTCCATATCACCAGTCCATAAGATCACTCGTCCCATAACATCACCGGTCCATAAGATCACTAGTCCATATCACCAGTCCATAAGATCACTCGTCCCATAACATCACCGGTCCATAACATCACTAGTCCATATCACCAGTCCATAAGATCACTCGTCCCATAAGATCATCAGCCCATAACAACCTTCTGAACCTTCCGAATTTTGTAGTCGGCAGGGCAGCACTCTGCATATCGCCAACTTAACCATATAACCATATAACAATTACAGCACGGAAACAGGCCTTTTCAGCCCTTCCAGTCCGTGCCGACCATTTATTTTCCCCTAGTCCCATCTACCTGCACTCAGACCATACCCCGCCATTCCCTTCCCGTCCATATACCTATCCACTTTACTTTTAAATGTTAAAATCGATCCTGCCTCCACCACTTCTGCTGGAAGATCATTCCACACAGCCACCACTCTCTGAGTAAAGAAGTTCCCCCTCATGTTACCCCTAAACTTCTGTCCCTTAATTCTCATGTCATGCCCTCTTGTTTGAATCTTTCCTACCCTCAATGGGAAAAGCTTATTCACGTCAACTCTGTCTATCCCTTTCATCATTTTAAAGACCTCAATCAAGTCCCCCCTTAACCTTCTGCGCTCCAAAGAATAAAGACCTAACTTGTTCAACCTTTCTCTGTAACTTAATTGCTGGAACCCAGGCAACATTCTAGTAAATCTCCTCTATACTCTCTCTATTTTGTTGACATCCTTCCTATAAATATCACCAGTCCATAAGATCACTAGTCCCATAAGATCATCAGCCCACAACAACCTTCTGAGCCTTCTGAATTTTGTAGTCGGCAGGGCAGCACTCTGCATATCGCCAACTTGGACAATTTTTACATTTTTATCAAGCCAATTAACCTACAAACCCACACGTCTTTGGAGTGTGGGAGGAAACCGAAGATCTCGGAGAAAACCCACGCAGGTCACAGGTGGAAAACGTACAAAGACGTTTATGAACAAAGACTGCATAGATTCGGTTTATACTCTCTAGAATTTAGGAGATTGAGAGGGGATCGTATAGAAACTTACAAAATTCTTAAGGGGTTGGACAGGCTAGATGCAGGAAGATTATTCCCGATGTTGGGGAGGTCCAGGACAAGGGGTCACAGCTTAAGGATAAGGGGGGAAATCCTTTAGGACCGAGATGAGAAGGACTTTTTTCACACAGAGAATGGTGGGTCTCTGGAGCTCTCTGCCACAGAGGGTAGTTGAGGCCAGTTCATTGGCTATATTTAAGAGGGCGTTAGATGTGGCCCTTGTGGCTAAGGGGATCAGAGGGTATGGAGAGAAGGCAGGTACGGGATACTGAGTTGGATGATCAGCCATGATCATATTGAATGGCGGTGCAGGCTCAAAGGGTCGAATGGCCTACTCCTGCACCTAATTTCTATGTTTCCATGTTTCTATGTATTCTAGCCCTCTTGAAATAAATGCAAGCATCGCGTTTGCCCTTCTTACTACCCATTCAACTTGCAAGTTAACCTTTTGGGGAATCCTGCACCAGCGCTCCCAAGTCCCTTTGCACCTCCGATCTCCGGATTCCCTCCCCATTTAGATAATCGTCTACGCCTTTATTCCTACGACCAAAATGCACGACTCCACTATATCCCATCTGCCACTTCTCTGTCCGCTCTCCCAACCTGTCCGAGACCTTCTGCAGAGTCCCTGCTTTCTCCACACTGCCTGCCCCTCCACCTATTTTCGCATCATCTGCAAACTTGCCCACAGAGCCTTCAATCCCCTTGCGAAACTCCGCTAGTCTCTGGCAGCCAAACCAGAAAAGGCCCCCTTCATTGCCACCCAGCAAACCTGAAGGATGAGAGGGGATCTCATTGAAACATAGGTTACATAGGAAACTGATTACATAGGTGCCTTCTGCCACCCAGCAAACCTGAAGGATGAGAGGGGATTTCATCGAAACATATAAGATTGTTAAGGTGTTAAAGATGAAGAAGAGTCTCGACCCGAAACGTCGCCTATCTCCTTCGCTCCTTGGATGCTGCTGCACCCGCTGAGTTTCCCCAGCTTTTTGTGTAACCCTAAGATTGTTAAGGGTTTAGAGGCCGGAAACATGTTCCTGATGTTGGGGGAGTCCAGGACCAGGGGCCACAGTTTAAGAATAAGGGGCAAGCCATTTAGAACGGAGACGAGGAAACACTTTTTCTCACAGAGAGTTGTGAGTCTGTGGAATTCTCTGCCTCAGAGGGCGGTGGAGGCCGGTTCTCTGGATGCTTTCAGATTCAGATTCAATTTTAATTGTCATTGTCAGTGTACAGTACAGAGACAACGAAATGCATTTAGCATCTCCCTGGAAGAGCGACACAGCAAATGATTTGAATAAATAACAATAAGTGTCCGGGGGGGGGGGGTGATTGGCAGTCACCGAGGTACGTTGTTGAGTAGCGTGACAGCCGCCGGAAAGAAGCTGTTCCTGGACCTGCTGGTTCGGCAACGGAGAGACCTGTAGCGCCTCCCGGATGGTAGGAGGGTAAACAGTCCATGGTTGGGGTGAGAGAGGTCCTTGGCGATGCTGAGCGCCCTCCGCAGACAACGCTTGCTTTGGACAGACTCAATGGAGGGGAGCAAGGAACCGGTGATGCGTTGGGCAATTTTCACCACCCTCTGCAATGCCTTCCGGTCGGAGACAGAGCAGTTGCCATACCAAACTGTGATGCAGTTGGTAAGGATGCTCTCGATGGTGCAGCGGTAGAAGTTCACCAGGATCTGAGGAGACAGATGGACCTTCTTCAGTCTCCTCAGGAAGAAGAGACGCTGGTGAGCCTTCTTGATCAGAGTTGAGGTATTGTGGGTCCAAGCGAGGTCGTCGGAGAGGTTGACTCCCAGGAACCTGAAGCTAGAAACACGTTCCACCTCCGTACCGTTAATGTGGATGGGGGTGTGCATGCCGCCCCTGGACTTCCTGAAGTCTACAATGAGCTCCTTGGTCTTCATGGAGTTAAGGGCCAGGTTGTTGTCAGCGCACCATGCTGCTAAGTGCTGGACCTCCTCCCTGTAGGCCGACTCATCGTTGTTGCTGATGAGGCCAATCACCGTTGTATCATCTGCATACTTGATGATGGTGTTAGTACTATGTACAGGTGTGCAGTCATAGGTGAAGAGGGAGCAGAGGAGGGGGCTCAGCACACAGCCCTGTGGAACGCCGGTGTTCAGGGTGAGGGTTGAAGAGGTGTGCTTGTCTAACCTAACAGACTGGGGTCTGTTGGTTAGAAAGTCCAGTATCCAGTTGCAGAGGGAAGGAGCGATGCACAGATTCCCTCAGCTTCACGAGAGAGCTAGATAGGGCTCTTAAAGATAGCGGAGTCGGGGGATATGGGGAGAAGGCAGGAACGGGGTACTGATTAGGGATGATCAGCCATGATTACATTGAATGGCTGTGCTGGCTCAAAGGGCCGAATGGCCTACTCCTGCACCTAGTCTGCTGGCTTTGATATCATGGGGTCACTTCTTTTTTAGCAGCCCCCCACATGGCCCCTATCACAGGCTTTCTGAAAATCTAGGTAAACAACATCCTTTGTCTGTCCTGCTATTTACTTCTTCAAAGAATTCCAATAGACTCTTCAGGCAAGATCTCCCCTTCACAAAACCATGCTGACTTCAGCCTATTTTATCACGAACTAACCGTATAACGTGTAGTTTCCGCTATTCTACTTTGCTCCCTTCTGGTACACAAGTCGGTTGGATCACCGCAAGATCCTGTTCATTATATTCCAAGCCCACAAGATCAGGTAGATGCACAGAATCTATTAACTGCGTACAGTTCTGGTCTCCAAATCTGAGGAAGGACATTATTGCCATGGAGGGAGTGCAGAGAAGGTTCACCAGACTGATTCCTGGGATGTCAGGACTGTCTTATGAACAAAGACTGCATAGACTCGGTTTATACTCTCTAGAATTTAGGAGATTGAGAGGGGATCTAATAGAAACTTACAAAATTCTTAAGGGGTTGGACAGGCTAGATGCAGGAAGATTGTTCCCGATGTTGGGGAGGTCCAGGACAAGGGGTCACAGCTTAAGGATAAGGGGGAAATCCTTTAGGACCGAGATGAGAAGGACTTTTTTCACACAGAGAGTGGTGGGTCTCTGGAACTCTCTGCCACAGAGGGCAGTTGAGGCCAGTTCATTGGCTATATTTAAGCGGGTGTTAGATGTGGCCCTTGTGGCTAAAGGGATCAGAGGGTATGGAGAGAAGGCAGGTACGGGATGCTGAGTTGGATGATCAGCCATGATCATATTGAATGGCGGTACAGGCTCGAAGGGCCGAATGGCCTACTCCTGCACCTAATTTCTATGTTTCTATGAATCTCCTGCCCAGAGCACGGAATCGAGGACCAGAGGACATAGGTTCAAGGTGAAGGGGAAAAGATTTAATAGGAATATTTCCCACACAAAGATTGGCGGGTTGCCGGAGGAGGTAGTTGAGGCAGGCACTATGGGACACGTTTAAGAAACATTTAGACAGGCATGTGCATAGGATAGGTTTAGTGCCAAACAAAGGCGGGACTAGTGTGGATTGGACATGTTTGTTGGTGTGGGCAAGCTGTGCCGAAGGGCCTGTTTCCATGCTGTGTGAGTCATTGAGTCACAGAGAGATACAGTGTGGAAACAGGCCCTTTGGCCCAACTTGCACACAAGGCCAACATGTCCCAGCTACAATAGTCCCACCTGCCTGCGTTTGGTCCATATCCCTCCAAACCTGTCCTATACATGTACCTGTCGAACTGTTTCTTGTCCCATTTGTGTGAAAAGGGCACGACTCATTGTGTGACTCTAAGATGGTGTGCCAATTTCCATTCCAAGACTCCCCCTCCCATCCATCTCGTCCTCCCCCCCAAACCCACTGGATCCCTGCTCCCGACGGAGTCTCGTGCCTCGAGTACGGGATTTGAGGACCAGAGGACATAGGTTTAAGGTGAAGGGGAAAAGATTTAATAGGAATCTGAGGGGTAGCTTTTCCCCACACAAAGGGTGGTGGGTGTATGGAACGAGCTGCCGGAGGAGGTAGTTGAGGCTGGGACTATCCCAACATTTAAGGAAAAGTTAGACAGGTACATGGATTGGACAAGTTTGGAGGGATATGGACCAAAAGCAGGTAGGTGGGACTAGTGTAGATGGGTCGTGTTGGCCAATGTGGGCAAGTTGGGCTGAAGGGCCTGTTTCCATGCTGTATCACTATCGCAAGTTCGTTTGATCACTAGTCCACAAGATCATTAGTGCATAAGACGGGATGGCGGGACTGACATCCGGGATGGCGGGACTGACATCCGGGATGGCGGGACTGACATCCGGGATGGCGGGACTGACATCCGGGATGGCGGGACTGACATCCGGGATGGCGGGACTGACATCCATCCGGGATGGCGGGACTGACATCCGGGATGGCGGGACTGACATATGATGAAAGAATGGGTCGACTCGGCTTGTTTTCACTCGAATTTAGGATCAGAAGGGATCTTATAGAAACATATAAAAATCTTAAAGGATTGGACAGGCTAGATGCAGGAAAAATGTTCCCCATGTTGGGGGGAGTCCAGAACCAGGGGCCACACAGTTTCAGAATAAAGGGGAGGCCATGACCTGGGAATCAACGCCGCGCGCTGTCACACCTTCAGGCTCCCGGTGGCTTCGGTGTCCAGGGACGGGATGGTCGGCGGGTCCTCTCCGAACGCCCTCCCTTCCAGCGGGACGGGCGTGCTGGTGCGCATCTCGGCTCTGCTCGGCAGGATGACCACGTGGTCACTCGCGCACTTGGGACAGGCGGGCAGGGCCGGAGACGTCGCTTCGTCTGCGGGAAGCAAGCATTTTAAGTTTAGTGCAGGTAGGAACGTAGACACAAAGAATGAATGAATGAATAAGATTATTGGCCAAGGACATTCTTGCTATTGAGGGAGTGCAGCGTAGGTTCACCAGGTTAATTCCCGGGATGGCGGGACTGTCATATGCTGAGAGAATGGAGCGTCTGGGCTTGTACACTCTGGAGTTTAGAAGGATGAGAGGGAATCTCATTGAAACATAGAAGATCATTAAGGGTTTGGACACGCTAGAGGCAGGAAACATGTTCTCGATGTTGGGGGAGTCCAGAACCAGGGGCCACACAGTTTAAGAATAAGGGGTAAGTCACTTAGAACGGAGACAACCATAAAACCATATAACAATTACAGCACGGAAACAGGCCTTCTCGGCCCTTCCAGTCTGTGCCGACCATTCATTTTCCCCTAGTCCCATCTACCTGCACTCAGACAATACCCCTCCATTCCCTTCCCGTCCATATACCTATCCACTTTACTTTTAAATGTTAAAATCGATCCTGCCTCCACCACTTCTGCTGGAAGCTCATTCCACACAGCCACCACTCTCTGAGTAAAGAAGTTCCCCCTCATGTTACCCCTAACTTTCTGTCCCTTAATTCTCATGTCATGCCCTCTTGTTTGAATCTTTCCCTACCCTCAATGGGAAAAGCTTATTCACGTCAACTCTGTCTATCCCTTTCATCATTTTAAAGACCTCAATCAAGTCCCCCCTTAACCTTCTGCGCTCCAAAGAATAAAGACCTAACTTGTTCCACCAAACAAGGAAACACTTCTTCTCACAGAGAGTGGTGAGTCTGTGGAATTCTCTGCCTCAGAGGGCGGTGGAGGCCGGTTCTCTGGATACTTTCAAGAGAGAGCTAGATAGGGCTCTTAAAGATAGCTGAGTCAGGGGATATGGGGAGAAGGCAGGAACGGGGTACTGATTGGGGATGATCAGCCACGATCACGTTGAATGTTTAGGTGAAATTTTTTTTTTCTCCACTCAGTTAAGTCAAGTAAATATAAGCACACAAGGGGCGGCCCAGTGGCGCAGCGGTAGAGTTGCCGCCTCACAGCGCCAGAGACCCGGGTTCAATCTCGACTACGGGTGCTGTCTGTACGGAGTTTGTACGTTCTCCCCGTGACCTGCGTGGGTTTTCTCCGAGATCACCAGTTTCCTCCCACACGCCAAAGATGTGCAGGTTTGTAGCATAATTGGCTTGGTAAAATTGTGACTTAGACAATAGGTGCAGGAGTACGTCATTAGGCCCTTCGAGCCAGCACCGCCATCTATCTCCCCATATCCCCTGACTCGGCTTTTTTTTAAGAGCCCTTCTTGACCCTAAACGTCACCCATGCAGCCTGTCCCGCTGAGTTACTCCAGCATTTTGTGTCTTTCTTCGGTTTAAACCAGCATCTGCAGTTCCTTCCTAAAGTGCTGGAGTAACTCAGCGGGTCAGGCAGCATCTCTGGAGAGGAGGAACAGGTGACTTTTCGGGTAAATAGACAATAGACAAAAGGTATCATAAATGAATGGAGCAGAATTAGGCCATTCACCCAGAGAGCAGTGAGTCTGTGGAATTCTCTGCCTCAGAGGGCGGTGGAGGCCGGTTCACTGGATGCTTTCAGGAGAGTTATATAGAGCTCTTAAAGATAGCAGAGTCAAGGGATATGGGAAGAAGGCAGGAACGGGGTACTGATTGTGGATGATCAGCCATGATCATAATGAAAGGCGGTGCTGGCTCGAAGGGCCGAATGGTCTCCTCCTGCACCTATTGTCTATTGTTTATTGTCATTCAGCCCATCGCGTCTGCACCACCATTTAATCATGACTAATCTATCTTTCCCTTCCAACCCCATTCAATAGACAATAGATGTAGGAGTAGGCCATTCGGCCCTTCTAGCCAGCACCGTCATTCACTGTGATCACGGCTGATCATCCCCAATCAGTACCCCGTTCCTGTCTTCTCCCCATATCTCCTGACTCCGCTATTTTTAAGAGCCCTTCTTGACCCGAAACGTCACCCATGCTGCCTGTCCAGGGAAGTTACTCCAGCATTTTGTGTCTATCTTCGGTTTAAACCAGCACCTGCAGTTCCTTCCTGAACTAAACTAAACGCCCTGCAACAAGGTGGGAAACAGTGAACTACCCCCACCTGGTGGCATCATCCAGCACTGCAGAGCGGCAGTCTGAACCACACATGCCCTGCCCTGCACAGTGAACAAGGCTGTGACTGGGTAGCCCGCAACAACCCGTGCAAGTCCTGGCCTGGATTAAGTTCCCAATGACACCCACCTCCCCGCACCCGATACGTCACAAGAGAGTTCACACAAGGCAAGATCCCTGGCTCACCATGATTGAATGGCAGAGTAGACCCGATGGGCCGAATGGCCTGATTCTACTTACCGTCATACAGTGTGGAAACAACTAACCTGTCCCAGCTACACTAGTCGCACCTGCCCGCGTTATTGATTGGGGACGATCAGGGGACGATTGGGGAGTCCAGAACAAGGGGTCACAGTCTAAGGATAAGGGGGGAATTCCTTTAGGACCGAGATGAGGAAAACATTCTTTACACAGAGAGTGGTGAGTCTCTGGAATTTCATTTCGGAGTCACGTGAGTGACTTCGTGAAGAGCCCGCCGGCGCGCATGCTCGACATATCGTCGTATCGCGTTGCTGCGACGGCTGACGGAGGAGCGAGCTCCTCGCCAGCCCTTCATAAGGGAACCACGCAGGTAAGTATGCTACCTTAAGTTGGTGGTTCTTGTTGTGTTTGCTTCACAGCAAGAACATGGATGGGAGAGGCCGGAGTTCGAGGAGAAGTCGCCGGCCAGCAGTTCCGGAGCGAGAGTTGTCGGGGGTACCTGCAACGCAGACCGGAACGAGGGCGGAGATGTCGGTGAGCTCTGTATTTTCAGGTCCGGACCCGCCCGCACACCACAGCTCGGAGGAGTCCGACGAGGAGGAGTGTGGTGTGCCGCCAGAGCAGGACGACTCTGCCATGGCAGCCAGGTCGTCAGCAGGCTTGCTGACGGCTTCGAGCAGAAGGGTCCGTGCGGCTGCACGGCCCGTTTCACGCAGCCCTCTGAGAAGGGGAAGGGCAGGAGCCCAGCAGCCTAACCCTGTTGGGGCTAAGGCTCTGCCTGCCGCCAGGGAGCGGTCAGGTTCCAGGACGGGACCCGGGGCAGCTGTGAGGTCCAGCCGTCGCCCCCCAACTTTCGACGCCGGGACGAGTCAGTTGGGGGTCCCGTCACGGTCGCCGAGCCCCCCATGGATGGGTGGGCGAGACCATGCGTCGGCAAGGTCCACGATGTGGGCAGCTGGCAAGCCTGCACGGGCCCAAGGTATCCAGGCTTCGGCTGGTGCCGACACCATGCCGCATCTGTCCATAGAGGCAACGGCTTCCGCTCCCGCTAAACGGAGGCGGTTGAACACGCCCGTGCAGGAATCGCGCAGTTTCGCCTCGGCGGCTGTCGACGACAACTACCGGCACCGGCAGGGCCTCAACGAGGTGCGGGCCGATGACAGGAGCCCCGGCCAATTTTCAGAGCCGGAGGACTCCGACCACCTGAGTGTTCAGGGTGAAGGGCGTATTGACCGGATGGAGCGGCTGCTGGAGCTTCTCCTACAAGGTCAACAACAACAGGCATCCAGCAGCGACAGGCACAGGGCTTCATCACCAGCTTCGTACACCAGCCTGGAGCAGCAGGACGAGGAGGCCGTGGTTGACCCCATCCCACCCCCGCCTGAATTACCGGCGGAGGACCTCCTCGATGTGGCTACCAAATTTGCAGCCCCTCATTCGTTGGGGCTTCCCATCAATACGAAGTTGGCAGCCACAGTGGACTTCCTAAATAATCACCAGCTTCAGGAGGAAGTCCTACTACAAGCCATGAGCCGCCACAAGGCTCCATCAAACTGCAATTCCCTCAACGTGCCTGTGGTCAATACGCCAATATGGGGCAACATCAGTGCGGCTATCCGTCAGCAGGAGCTGAAAATTCAGCGGATCCTGAAACTCCTCATGGCCGGGATTACTGCCTTTGTGCGGTCGGTCGACGGAGAGGAGCTTAATTTGGACCAGGAGGATGCTCTGGCGCTTCTGTGCGCTACTCAAAACGAAATAAACGGCTTTCGGAAAAACAGCATCCGCCCAGCGCTCAACCCTAAGTTTGCAGGGTTGTGCAAACCACCGCCGCCGCCCCGTCAGCTCTTTGGCGAAGACCTCTCCAAAAGGGTCAGAGAGCTGGATGAACAAGCCAAGACCGTGGGGCTCATGCGCTCTCACAGTGCCCCCACGCCATCAAGCTCGAAAGCCCCACTTGGCCGTTCACGAGGGTCTGTCAGCACTTCCACCAGGAATTACCCTCCAGCTCCAAACCGATATCAGCCACCCCAACCCCAGGGGTCTTTTTTAGGACAGGCTCGGCAGAAGCCGAGGTGGAAAATGAGGACGCCACGACCTCAAACCAACCCAGCACCTCCACGACCACCCACTCGTGTCAGGGACCGCCGGTAACCACAGAGGTGAGGCGATCTGGTTCTCTTTTTTCTCTTTGTTTAACTCCACATGTTGGTGGGCGTTTGCGGTTGTTTGCGGGTGCATGGGGTGACATTACCAGCGATGAGTATGTGTTACGGAATATTCAGGGCCATAGTATTGAGTTTATTAATGGGGACATCCCTCCACCTCAGCATAGACCGGGTCGTACTTTCAAACTAACGGCTGCGGAACAGTCAGTAGGCTATAAGGAAATTTTAAGGTTGGAACAGAAAGGGGTCATAGAGAGAACGGTTCATGAGCCCGTTGAATTTGTTTCCAATATTTTTACTAGACCTAAGAAGGATGGAGGCTGTAGAGTCATTATTGATCTAACCACTCTGAATAACTTTGTAACATATACTCATTTTAAAATGGACACGTTTGAAACGGCCAAATCATTGATTTCACAAGGGTGCTTTATGGCATGCATTGATTTACAGGATGCGTACTATACCGTACCTATGAAAAAATATTACAGAAGGTTCTTAAAATTTATCTGGATGGATCAGCTGTGGCAATATAGGGCGTTGCCTAATGGGCTCACCACAGCCCCTCGCTTATTTACTAAATTGGTGAAGCCAATTATGGCTTATTTAAGACAAAGACATCATATTGTTATGGCCTATTTAGATGATATTTTAATTGTCGGCCACACCTTGGAATCAGCTCAACAAGGGGTTGCAGCTGCGGTCAATTTGTTCCAACAGCTTGGGTTCATTGTTCATCCAGAAAAATCTAAGTTCTGCCCCACCCAGGTAATTAATTATCTGGGGTTCCAGGTGAATTCCATTAGCATGAGAGTCACCATACCAATTAACAAAATTGAGGAGGTAACACAGGTGTGTACAGACTTGATTAATACTCGTATACCATCGATTCGTCACACAGCTACTGTCATTGGCAAGATTGTGGCTTTGTTTCCGGCAGCCCGGTATGGACCTCTGCATTATCAAAACTTGCAGAGAGCCAAGATCGCTGCGTTGCGACGGCATGCTGGTCATTATGATCGATCAATGCGGCTGCCGCCTGCAGCATTGGATGAATTACGATGGTGGGTTTGCCACATTAGTAAATCGTTCAAAACTATTATTGAGGCGAAACCGATGATATACTTACAAACTGATGCGAGCTCTGATGGCTGGGGAGCTACGAATCAATTCTCTAGTTGTGGGGGCCGATGGGATACCCTTGAGAATACGATGTTGGTATCACAAGGGATCAACTATTTGGAGCTGCTTGCAGCGTTTCACGGACTTCGTGCATATTGTTCCAAGATCATTGGAGCACATGTCCGGCTCCAAATAGACAATACCACAGCGGTGGCATATTTAAACCACATGGGCGGTACCAGGTCAGTTTCCTGTGATAAATTGGCTAATTCAATTTGGCTCTGGTGTGTCAAGAGAGACATTTGGATTTCAGCTACCTATTTGCCAGGTGAGCTTAATATTGTGGCGGACGCCAGGTCACGCAAGTTCAATGATAATATTGAATGGATGTTACATCCTGAAATTTTTGCAAAAATCACAGCCAAATTTGGGAAACCGGACATTGACCTTTTTGCGTCCCGGTTGAACCATCAGGTACCAACCTACGTCGCGTGGGAACCAGATCCTGGGGCTATAGCGTTAGATGCATTCTCGCTAGACTGGGGGAATTGCTTTTTCTATGCATTCCCCCCGTTTTGCCTCATCAGTCGGGTATTACGTAAAATTCAGATGGACGGTGCCAAGGGCATCCTTATCATACCCGACTGGCCTACACAGCCGTGGTATCCGATGGTCTTTGACACGCTCAGTGAACCTTGGGTCCGTTTGCAGGGTAGCCCAGAATTAGTTACTCACCCTGTTTCAGGGGAGCCACATCCCTGCCATGGCTATTTAAATTTGTTGGCTTGCAGATTCTGAATCGGCCTTTAGAACAATACGGCCTTTCTACCCGGACCATGGATACCATTGCGGCGTCGTGCCGAGAGTCTACAAGGCGAAGATACCGCTCTCACATCAGGAAGTGGGAAGCCTTCTGCAGCCGCTCTCGCATCACGTACGATGCCGTGACTATAACCGACGTCCTGGAATTCCTCGTGGGGTTGCACCATGATGAACACTTAAGCTACAGTGCCATCAACAGCGCCAGGAGCGCTCTATCATTCTACCTCAATATTGAGGTGGGATCCAACAGGCTAGTGTCCAGGCTCATGCGGGGTATTTTCAATACGAATCCGCCTACACCACGTTACAATATCACCTGGGATGTCAGGGACGTTTTAACTCTGCTCAGGACGTGGTCCCCCATGGAAGGGCTCCAGCTGGACAAACTCACCATGAAGCTGGTGATGTTACTAGCGCTGACTTCAGCACAGAGGGTACAGACACTCCACAAACTACGTGTCGACAGAATGATGTCTACCCCCACAGAAGTAGTTTTCTTTGTTGACGAGCTACTAAAGCAACACAGACCTGGGTGCACAGGGCTGCAGCTGAAGTTCCCGGCATACCCCGCCGATGCTAGGCTATGCTTAGCCTCCCATATCCGTTACTACGTCAAGGTGACGGCAAGCATCAGAGGAATGGAGAGATACCTGCTTGTCACTCATAAGAGACCTCACCATCGAGTGACAACACAGACGATATCCAGGTGGCTTCGAGTCGTCTTGGGTAAGTCAGGTATCGACACTAATGTGTTCAAATCTCATTCCACCAGGGCTGCATCGACGTCGGCGGCGAGGGTCATGGAGGTGCCCATGGACCATATTCTCGCCACAGCAGGATGGGCTAATGAGACGGTGTTCCAGCGGTTCTACAACCGGCCCGTTGCTGCGCCTCTACAGTTCGCAGAAGCCGTGCTAGATGCGGGGCAAGAACGTGGAGATGTCCCCGAATGAGGGGTTTTGATTTGTTTGTTAATAAATATGCTTTGTTTTGCAGTATGGACTAGTCAGCAAGTTATTCCTCCCATCCATCCCTGGTAGTGGTGTGACAGCATGGACGTGGTCCAGGGCGTGTCATCACAGAAGCTTTGAAGTCTTCACGAAGTCACTCACGTGACTCCGAAATGAAATAGTAAGATTGAACGAGAACTTACCAGTTCGAAGGTTGATCATTATTTCATGAGGAGTCGAAGTGAGGGATTTCGTGCCCTCCTCGCCCAACCCTCAATCACCTTCAGCTGGTAATCTTAGTCGTTTCATTCTTACTATGTGAAGTCATTTCTTGATTGGTTTCTGTGATTCCACGCCGCTACTTTGAAGTATGTCGAGCATGCGCGCCGGCGGGCTCTTCACGAAATCCCTCACTTCGACTCCTCATGAAATAATGATCAACCTTCGAACTGGTAAGTTCTCGTTCAATCTTACTATTCTCTGCCACAAAAGGTCGTTGAGGCCAGTTCATTGGCTATATTTAAGAGGGCGTTAGATGTGGCCCTTGTGGCTAAAGGGATCAGGGGGTATGGAGAGAAGGCAGGTACGGGATACTGAGTTGGATGATCAGCCATGATCACATTGAATGGCAGTGCAGGCTCGAAGGGCCGAATGGCCTCTACTCCTGCGCCTATTTTTCTATGTTTTCTATGTTTCTATCAGCCACGATCACAATGAATGACAGTGCTGGCTCGAAGGGCCGAATTACCTCCTCCAGAACCTATTTTCTATGTTTCTATCCCTCCAAAGAATAAATAGACAACAGGTGCAGGAGTAGGCCATTCGGCCCTTCGAGCCATTCAATGTGATCATGGCTGATCATCCACAATCAGTACCCCGTTCCTGCCTTCTCCCCAAACCTGTCCTATTCATGTACCTGTCTGTTTCTTAAACATTGCAAAAGTCCCTGCCTCAACTTCCTCCTCTGCCAGCTCGTTCCATACATCCACCATCCTTTGTGTGAAAGTGTTACCCCTGAGAGTCCTATTCCATCCTTTCCCCTTCACCTTAATCCTGTGTCCTCTGGTCCTCGATTCCACTACTCCGGGCAAGGGACTCTGTGCATCTACCAGATCTATTCCTCTCATGATTTTATACACCTCTATGAAGTCACCCCTCATCTTGCTGCGCTCCATGGAATAGAGACCCAGCCTGCTCACAAGTTCTAGGTGTAGAATTAGGCCATTCGGCCCATCGAGTCTAGTACGCCATTCAATCATGGCTGATCTCTGCCTCCTAATCCCATTTTCCTGCCTTCTCCCCATACCCCTCGACAGTACAAACAGGACGGTCTGCACCTGGGCTTGAAGGGAACCAATGTCCTTGGGGGAGTGTTTGCTAGTGCTGTCAGGGAGGATTTAAACTAATGTGGCAGGGGGATGGGAGCATGAGCAGAGAGACAGAGGGATGTAAAATGAGGGTAGAAGCAATAGGGAGCAAGGTGAAAAGTAAAAGTGGCAGGCAGACAAATCCAGGGGAAAAAACAAAAAGGGCCACTTTTCAACATAATTGTAAAAGGGGTAAGAGTGTTGTAAAAACAAGCCTGAAGGCTTTGTGGCTCAATGCAAGGAGCATTCGTAATAAGGTGGATGAGTTGAATGTGCAGAAAGTTATTAAAGAATATGATATGGTTGGGATCACGGAGACATGGCTCCAGGGTGACGTAGGCTGGGAGCTGAACATCCAGGGATATTCAATATTCAGGAGGGATAGACAGAAAGGAAAAGGAGGCGGGGTAGCGTTGCTGGTTAGAGAGGAGATTAACGCAACAGAAAGGAAGGACATTAGCTTGGAGTATGTGGAATCGATACGGGTAGAGCTGTAAAGCATTAAGGGGCAGAAAACGCTGGTGGAAGTTGTGTACAGGCCACCTACCAGTAGTAGTGGAGTTGGGGATGGCATCAAACAGGAAATTAGAAATGCGTGCAACAAGGGTAACACGGTTATAATGGGTGACTTCAATCTACATATAGATTGGGTGAATCAAATTGGCAGGGGTGCGGAGGAAGAGGATTTCTTGGAATGTATGCGGGATAGTTATCTAAATCAACATGTAGAGGAACCAACGAGAGAGCAGGCTATTCTAGACTGGGTATTGAGTCATGAGGAAGGGTTAGTTAGCAGTCTTGTTGTGCGTGGCCCCTTGGGCAAGAGTGACCATAATATGGTTGAGTTCTTCATTAGGATGGAGAGTGACAAAATTAAGTCAGAAACAAGGGTTCTGAACTTAAAGAAAGGTAACTTTGAGTGTATGAGACGTGAATTGGCCAAGATAGACTGGCAAGTGATTCTTAAAGGGTTGACCGTGGATATGCAATGGAAGGCATTTAAAGACTGCATGGATGAACTACAACAATTGTTCATCCCAGTTTGGCAAAAGAATAAATCAGGGAAGGTGGTGCATCTGTGGATAACATTGGAAATCAGGGATAGTATCAAAGCAAAAGATGAAGCGTACAAATTAGCCAGAAAAAGCAGCCTACCAGAGGACTGGGAGAAATTTAGAGTCCAGCAGAGGAGGACAAAGGGCTTAATTAGGAAAGGGAAAATAGATTATGAAAGAAAACTGGCAGGGAACATAAAAACGGACTGCAAAAGTTTTTATAGATATGTATAGATATAAAAGGTTAGTTAAAACAAATGTAGGTCCCTTGCAGTCAGAAACTGGTGAATTGATCATGGGGAACAAGGACATGGCAGACCAATTGAATAACTACTTTGGTTCTGTCTTCACTAAGGAAGACATAAATAATCTGCCGGAAATAGCAGGGGACCGGGGGTCAATTGAAATGGAGGAACTGAGTGAAATCCAGGTTAGCCGGGAAGTGGTGTTGGGTAAATTGAATGGATTAAAGGCCGATAAATCCCCAGGGCCAGATAGGCTGCATCCCAGAGTGCTTAAGGAAGTAGCTCTGGAAATAGTGGATGCATTAGTGATAATGTTTCAAAACTCTTTAGATTCTGGAGTAGTTCCTGAGGATTGGAGGGTAGCTAATGTGATCCCACTTTTTATAAAGGAAGGGAGAGAGAAAATGGGGAATTACAGACCAGTTAGTCTAACATCGGTAGTGGGGAAACTGCTTGAGTCAGTTATTAAAGGTGGGACAGCAGCGCATTTGGAAAGTGGTGAAATCATTGGGCAAAGTCAGCATGGATTAATGAAAGGTAAATCATGTTTGATGAATCTTATAGAATTTTTCGAGGATGTAACTAGTAGAGTGGATAAGGGAGAACCAGTGGATGTGGTGTATCTGGACTTCCAGAAGGCTTTCGACAAGGTCCCATATAAGAGATTAGTATACAAACTTAAAGCACACGGTATTGGGGGTTCAGTATTGATGTGGATAGAGAACTGGCTGGCAGACAGGAAGCAAAGAGTAGGAGTGAACGGGTCGTTTTCACAATGGCAGGCAGTGACTAGTGGGGTACCGCAAGGCTCAGTGCTGTGACCCCAGCTATTTACAATATATATTAATGATCTGGATGAGGGAATTGAATGCAACATCTCCAAGTTTGCGGATGACACAAAGCTGGGGGGCAGTGTTAGCTGTGAGGAGGATGCTAGGAGGCTGCAAGGTGACTTGGATAGGCTGGGTGAGTGGGCAAATGCATGGCAGATGCAGTATAATGTGGATAAATGTGAGGTTATCCACTTTGGCGGCAAAAACAGGAGGGTAGACTATTATCTGAACGGTGGACGATTAGGAAAGGGGGAGATGCAACGAGACCTGGGTGTCATGAAAGTAGGCATGCAGGTGCAGCAGGCTGTGAAGAAAGCGAATGGTATGTTGGCATTCATAGCAAAAGGATTTGAGTACAAGAGCAGGGAGGTTCTACTGCAGTTGTACAGGGTCTTGGTGAGGCCACACCTGGAGTATTGCGTACAATTTTGGTCTCCTAATCTGAGGAAAGACATTCTTGCCATAGAGGGAGTACAGAGAAGGTTCACCAGACTGATTCCTGGGGTGGCAGGACTTCCATATGAAGAAAGACTGGATAGACTCGGCTTGTACTCGCTGGAATTTAGAAGATTGAGGGGGGATCTCATAGAGGCTTACAAAATTCTTAAGGGGTTGGACAGGCTAGATGCAGGAAGATTTTTCCCGATGTTGGGGAAGTCCAGAACAAGGGGTCACAGTTTAAGGATAAGGGGGAAGTCTTTTAGGACCGAGATGAGAAAATCATTTTTCACAGAGAGTGGTGAATCTGTGGAATTCTCTGCCACAGAAGGTAGAGCCAGTTCATTGGCTATATTTAAGAGGGAGTTAGATGTGGCTAATGGGATCAGGGGGTATGGAGAGAAGGCAGGTACGGGATACTGAGTTGGATGATCAGCCATGATCATATTGAATGGCGGTGCAGGCTCGAAGGGCCGAATGGCCTACTCCTGCACCTATTTTCTCTGATTCTATGATGCTCTGATCAAGAATTTCTCTATCTCTGCCTTAAAAAAATCCACCGACTTGGCCTCCACAGCTCCACAGGGTAATGAGTTCCACAGGTTAACTACCCTCTGACTACAGAAGTTCCTCCTCACCTCCTTTGTAAAAGAGCGTTCTTTAATTCTGAGGCTGTGACCTCTGGTCGTAGACTCTCCCACTTGTGGAAACATCCTCTCCACCTCCACTCTATCCAGGCCTTTCATTATTCTGTATGTTTCAATGAGGTCCCCCCTCAACCTTGTATACTCCAGCGAATAGACGCCCAGTGCTGTCAAACCCTCATCGTATGCTAAAGGGCCTGCCCCACGTAGGCGATTGTCACAGTCGTAGCAGGTCACTGAAAAACCGGTGACTGGACCCCCTCCACAACAATGTCTACAACAACCTACACCAGCCTACCAGCTAGTCGACGTCAAGCTACCGACAACCCATTAGGACGTCCAACTATGACCACACAGGCGACAAGCAACGACAACCGAATGTCAACCCACGTCCACAAGCTACGACAAGCCTATGGCATCCTGGTGCGGTTTGCTGGCTGCACTGTGGCTGGAGGGAAGGAAGGCACTACAGAGGGTTATTAAAACAGCACAGAGCATCACAAACGTTCAACTACCCTCCCTGGAAGACATTTACAAGGCCCGATGTTTACGCCGGGCGACAAGCATCACACAGGACTCGTCCCACCCTGCCAACCACCTTTTCACTCTGCTGCCCTCTGGGAGACGACACAGATCTTTGAAGGCCCGCACTTGCAGACTAACTAACAGTTTCTACCCACGTGCCATTAGAGAGCTTAACCCAAACAGATAACACTACCGGCAACACTACACAATTCGGGGTGCATATAAAAATTTGTCTGCTAGAAGGTGCAATATAATGTGCATTTTTTAAATTATCTATTACTTATTTTATGCATTGATCTTGTAGTAAATGTAAATGTGAGAGTAAATGGTTATAACCATAAGCACGGAAACAGGCCTTCTCGGCCCTTCCAGTCCGTGCCGACCATTTATTTTCCCCTAGTCCCATCTACCTGCACTCAGACCATACCCCTCCATTCCCTTCCCGTCCATATACCTATCCACTTTACTTTTAAATGTTAAAATCGATCCTGCCCCCACCACTTCTGCAGGAAGATCATTCCACACAGCCACCACTGTCTGAGTAAAGAAGTTCCCCCTCATGTTACCCCTAAACTTCTGTCCCTTAATTCTCAAGTCATGCCCTCTTATTTGAATCTTTCCTACCCTCAATGGGAAAAGCTTATCCACGTCAACTCTGTCTATCCCTTTCATCATTTTAAAGACCTCAATCAAGTCCCCCCTTAACCTTCTGCGCTCCAAAGAATAAAGACCTAACTTGTTCAACCTTTCTCTGTAACTTAGTTGCTGGAACCCAGGCAACATTCTAGTAAATCTCCTCTGTACTCACTCTATTTTGTTGACATCCTTCCTATAATTAGGTGACCAAAATTGTACACCATACTCCAGAATTGGTCTTACCAATGCCTTGTACAATTTTAACATTACTTCCCTACTCCTATATTCAATGCTCTGATTTATAAAGGCCAGCACACCAAAAGCTTTCTTTACCACCCTATCTGCATGCGATTCCACCTTCAGGGAACTATGCACAGTTATTCCTAGATCCCTCTGTTCCACAGCATTCCTCAATTCGCTACCATTTACCATGTACGTCCTATTTTGATTTGTCCTGCCAAGATGTAGCACCTCACACTTATCAGCATTAAACTCCATCTGCCATCTTTCAGCCCACTCTTCCAAATGGCCCAAATCTCTCTGTAGACTTTGAAAATCTACTTCATTATCCACAACACCACCTATCTTAGTATCATCTGCATACTTACTTATCCAATTTTCCACCCCATCATCTAGATCATTGATGTACATGACAAACAACAGTGGACCCAACACAGATCCCTGAGGCACCCCACTGGTCACCGGCTTCCAACCTGACAAACAGCCATCCAGTTGTTTGTGTTATTGTGATTTGTTCTTTTTAATCTTTTTATCTTTTTTTGTTTACCATTGAAGGGGATGCACATGAAATTTCCTTGTACAGTTGATGTGCAGTGACAAATAAACGTATTTGATTTGATTTGAAGCAACGACCCTGTCGGCGACAACTGAAGACAGTTCAGTCGCCGGTACCTGTCGCTGGTTGACGTAGGTTGTCGCCAATGGAATTCACCGATGTCAGCACCCCGGCGACAACCTGCGTCACCCCGGCGACAACCTGCGTCACCCCGGCGACAACCTGCGTCACCATGGCGACAACCTACGTTACCCCGGCGACAACCTGCGTCACCCCGGCGACATCCTACGACAGCGCCTACGTCAGGAGAACACAAGCTACGTCAAGCCCACAGTCGCCAAAACGTTTTCAACATTTCAAAATCCAGCGGCGACCAGAAATAAAATAGACTATCCTTTCACTTTTTCGATTTCTTCTTTTCTTGCTTTCCCTTTCTTTATAATTTTTTTTTTTTAAAAAGCAACGACTCTTTAGACGACTTGAGGAGACGCCCCGCCACCATGTGGCGACAGCCTAGCCGCGGGCATTCGCTAAGTGGGACAGGCCCTTTGCCCACTCACTTTCATAGCAAAAGGATTTGAGTATAGGAGCAGGGAGGTTCTACTTCAGTTGTATAGGGTCTTGGTGAGGCCACACCTGGAGTATTGCGTACAGTTCTGGTCTCCAAATCTGAGGAAGGACATTATTGCCATAGAGGGAGTGCAGAGAAGGTTCACCAGACTGATTCCTGAGATGTCAGGACTGTCTTATGAACAAAGACTGCATAGACTCGGTTTATACTCTCTAGAATTTAGGAGATTGAGGGGCGATCTTATAGAGACTTACACAATTCTTAAGGGGTTGGACAGGCTAGATGCAGGAAGATTGTTCCCGATGTTGGGGAGGTCCAGGACAAGGGGTCACAGCTTAAGGATAAGGGGGAAATCCTTTAGGACCGAGATGAGAGGACTTTTTTCACAGAGCGTGGTGGGTCTCTGGAACTCTCTGCCACAGAGGGTAGTTGAGGCCAGTTCATTGGCTATATTTAAGAGGGATTTAGATGTGGCCCTTGTGGCTAAGGGGATCATAGGGTATGGAGAGAAGGCAGGTACAGGATACTGAGTTGGATGATCAGCCATGGTCATATTGAAGGGCGGTGCAGGCTCGAAGGGCCGAATGGCCTCCTCCTGCACCTAATTTCTATGTTTCTATGCTGATATTGTTGGCGACCCTCGTATCCTAGCCCTGGGCCTTATGGAGGTACGGGTCCTTGTCTCAGTGGGGAGGTGCAGCATGGTGAAGGGTCACTCACTCTCTGGGTTCTCCAGGCCGTTTTCATGTCCAATGGTCGGACTCCCGGAGAAGTGCCCGCTCTCCTGGTGCTGCTCAAAGTCGTGCCGGCACTTCAGGCATTGAAGCCTGGAGGAGGGCAGTGGCTCCGCCTCTTGCTTGGCCTCCAGAGCTTCGGTCAAGATCTTAATCAGGGTCTGAAATGGCAAGGAAGCAGACCAGAGGTGAGTGGGCGAGGAGAAAGCATCCTAACCGGTTGCATCGCAGCTTGGTCTGGCAAGACTACAAAAAATCTGCAGAGAATAATAGCCCTGTCCCACGGTTAGAGTTCATTCCAAGACCTCTCCCGAGTTTTAATAAAAAACAAACTCGTGGTAAGCACGGAGAATGAACGTAGCGGGTACGTCGGAGCTCGGGGACTTCTCTTGGCGGCTCGTAACGCTAACGGCAGGTACTCGTGAAGACTCGCTAATGGCAGGTAAGCACGGGAAGACTGGTGAAGATTTTTCAACACGTTGAAAAATGTCCACGAGAGCCTTGAGTACCAACGGGTGGCCGTTACCGTAAATCTCCGAGTTCGAAACTCGGGAGAGCTCTTGGAATGAACTCGTACCGTGGGACAGGGCTTTTAAGGCCGGCACAGTGACGCAGCGGTAGAGTTGCTGCCTCACAGTGCCAGAGACCCAGGTTCGATCCCGACTATGTGTGTTGTCTGTACGGAGTTTGCACGTTCTCCCCCCCTTGACCGGCGTGGGTTTTCTCCGGGAACTGCGGTTTCCTCGCACACTCCAAAGACGTGCAGGTTTTGAAGGCTAATTGACTTTGTTGAAATTGTCCCTGTGTGTAGGGTAGTGTTAGTGTGCGGGGAGCGCTGGTCGGTGTGGACTCGGTGGGGCGAAGGGCCTGTTTCCACGCTGTATCTCAAAACGCCTTGGTTGCAAAGCTCACCTGTGAGGCCTCATGCGGGTCGGTGTCCATCATGACGTACTTCCTCCTGCGTTTGTCCCTGCGGATGTAACTGAAGCTGCACTCCACCGTTGGGAGGGGCTGGGCCCTGCTCTGCCGAGAAAAATCAACGCAGAATCATTCACCGGAAGTGAGGAGATCAGGGGTGGTCTGCAAAACAATGGCCTGGCGCTCCACCTGTGGAGGGGTTCGTGGTCCGGGCGCGAGTCGGAGACGGCCGTGCCCGTGGAGCTGCAACCGCACAGCGCCAGAGACCCGGGTTGCGGGAATAATGTTCCCCGATGTCGGGGGGGGGGGGGGGGGAGTCCAGAACCAGGGGCCACTGTCTAACAATAAAGGGGAGGCCACTTAAAACTGAGATGAGAGAAAAACAACTTTTTAATCCAGAGAGTTGTGAATTTGCGGAATTCCCTGCCACAGAAGGCAGTGGAGGCCAATTCACTGGATGGATTTTAAAGAGAGTTAAGACAGAGCTCTAGGGGCGAGCGGAATCATGGGATATGGAGAGAAGGCAGGCACGGGTTACTGATTGTGGATGACAATAGACAATAGGTGCAGGAGTAGGCCATTTGGCCCTTCAAGCCAGCACCGCTATTCAATGTGAACATGGCTGATCATCCCCAATCAGTTCCCAGTTCCTGCCTTCTCCCCATATCCCCTGACTCCGCTATTTTTAAGAGCCCTATCTAGCTCTCTTTTGAAAGCACCCAGAGAACTGGCCTCCACCGCCCTCTGAGGCAGAGAATTCCACAGACTCACCACACTCTGTGAGAAAAAGTGTTTCCTCGTCTCCGTTCTAAATGGCTTACCCCTTATTCTTAAACTGTGTGTGGCCCCTGGTTCTGGACTCCCCCAACATGGGGAACATGTTTCCTGCCTCTGGCGTGTCCAAACCCTCAACAATCTTATATGTTTCAATGAGATTCCCTCTCGTCCTTCTAAACTCCAGAGTGCACAAGCCCAGCCTACTCCTGCACCTAATTTCTATGTTTCTAACACCTCAGCTCAGTGCGCCATAACCAACCTGATCTCCCGGTGGCTCAGCACTTCAACTCCCCCTCCCATTCCGAGTCCGACCTTTCTGCCCTGGGCCTCCTCCATGGCCAGAGCGAGTCCCACCGTAAATTGGAGGCGTAGCACCTCATATTTCGCTTGGGTAGTTTACACCCCAGTGCTATGAACATTGACTTCTCCAATTTCAGGTAGTCCCCGCTTTCTCCCTCCTTCCCCTCCCCTTCCCAGCTCTCCCACAGCCCACTGTCTCCGCCTCTTCCTTTCTTCTCCCCCTCTTCCTTTCATCTCCACAATCAGTTTGAAGAAGAGTCTCGACCAGCTATCCAGTGTGCTATTGTCTATGAGGAATAGGTGGCGTTTCGGGTCGAGACCCTGACGGGTCTCGACCCGAAATGCCACCTATTCCTCCTCCGCTCCATCGACGCCGCCTCACCCGCCGAGTCCCTCCAGCATCTTTTGTCCACCTTCAATTTTTCCCAGCACCTGCAGTTCTTTCTTAAACACGACCCTGATGGGAGCTTGAGCGCCCAGGAGCGAAAAAGACTACAATAACTGTCCACCATCGGCTCTGACCTCCCCGCCATCGAGGGGATCTATCGCAGTCGCTGCCTCAAAAAGGCTGGCAGCATCATCAAGGGCCCACACCACCCTGGCCACACGCTCATCTCCCCGCTACCTTCAGGTTGAAGGTACAGGAGCCTGAAGACTGCAACGTCCAGGTTCAGGAATAGCTCCTCCCCCACAGCCATCAGGCTATTAAACTTGGCTGGGACAAAACTCTGAACATTAATAGCCTATTATCTGTTTATTTGCACTTTATCTATTTTATTTATTCATCCGTGCATATATTTATACAATGGTGTATGGACACACTGATCTGTTCTGTATTCAATGCCTACTATATTCTGTGGTGCAGCAGCAAGCAAGAATTTAATTGTCCTATCTGGCACACACGACAATAAACTCTCTTGACTCTTGAATCTTGAGGAGGACTTACCTCCCAGAGCTCTTGGGCAGTGTGGACGGCAGTCAGGGCGCTGAGCTCCAGCCTCTCCAACACATCGGCGGTCATCAGGTCCACCTCCAGCAGCTCCCTCTCCGTCACCCGCAGAAAGATCCAGCCGCCCTCCGGGGGCAGCTCGCCCTCCTCCACCCGACCCACGATGAAAGGCTGGCACACGTCTGCGGCGCGGGAAAGAGGGCAGCGTTCAGTTTCATTCCGTTCAGAGAGACAGCGTGGCAACAAGCCCCGCGGCCCGCCCCGTCCACACCAACCATCGATCGCCCCCTTGGCACAAGTTGACAACAGACAATAGATGATTGTCCATTCGTCTATTGTAGCCCATTCGGCCCTTCGAGCTAAATAAAATTCATTGAAATGAATTGAATCTATTCCTTCATCCATCCATCCATCCATCTATTCCTTCGTTCATCCATTCATTCACTCCTTCATCCATCCATCCATTCATCTATTCCTTCATTCATCCATCCCTTCATTCATTCATCCATCCATTCCTTCATTCATTCCTTAATTCCTTCATTCATTCATCCACTCATCTTTTCCTTCATTCATTCATTCTTCTATTCCTTCATTCGTCCATCCATCCATTCCTTCATTCATTCCATTCATCCATCCATTCCTTCATTCATTCATCCCTTAATTAATTAATTCATTCATCCATTCATTCATTCATTCATCCATTCCTTCATTCATTCATCCATTCCTTCATTCATTCATCCATTCCTTCATTCATCCATCCATTCCTTCGTTCATTCATCCATTCCTTAATTCCTTAATTCATTCATCCTTCCATTCCTTCATCTATTCCTTCATTCATTAATTAATTCATCCATCCATCCATCTATTCCTTCATTCATCTATTCCTTCATTCATTCCTTCATTCATCCATCCATCTATTCCTTCATTCATTCATTCCTTCATTCATCCATCCATTCATCTATTCCTTCATTCATCTACTTCATTCATTCATTCATCCATCCATTCATCTATTCCTTCATTCATTCATTCATTCATTCCTTCATTCATTCATTCATTCCTTCATTCATTCATTAATTCATCCATTCCTTCATTCGTCCATTCATCTATTCCTTCATATATTCCTTCATTCCTTCATTCATCCATCCATTCACTCACTCCATCCATTCATCTATCCATTCCTTCATTCATTCATTCATTCATCCATCCATTCACTCACTCCCTCCATCCATTCACACATACATTACCTCTCACGGGTTCCTCTTCGCTCCTCTCCACGATGGTGATGGACTGGTCCGCGTAGGGCCCATCCTCGGTGGCGAGGTAGCCGGAGATGCTCTCACCGTGGGCATGGGGCAGGTTGGCGGTGAGAGTGACCTCCTGCTCCTCTCCCCTGCCGAGGTCTGGAGACTCCCCCGAGCCGTCGCTGCCGGGGATGACTCTGCCCGCGCCGCTGGTGGTGGCGTTGGCATTGGCGTCGGCCTCGTCCTTGGCCGAGCCGTTGGTGGGCGAGCCCGATTCCTGCCCCGTCCCCTCGCCGGGCCCGTGGAGGTACCGCTGGTAAAGCAGCCAGTCGTCCCCGATCTGTCCGCGCAGCTCGTCCATCCTCTTGATGTCCTCCTCATGCTGAAGCACGATCCCTGCGGACGAGAGGGACAATACCGGCAACTTTCAATGACGCGGGATGCTTCCGACTCGCTCCCAAATGGGCCCAGGCCAGGCACATGCACTTTAGTCTAGGAAGGAACTGGTTTAAACCAAAGATAGGCACAAAATGCTGGAGTAACTCAGCGGGACAGGCAGCATCTCCAGATCTGTACGAAAGAACTGCAGATTCAGGTTTAAATCAAAGGTAGAGACAAAATGCTGGAGTAACTCAGCGGGTGAGGTAGCATCTCTGGAGAGAAGGAATGGGCGACGTTTCGGGTCAAGACCCTTCTTCAGACATCAGTCTGAAACGCCAGCCATTCCTTCTATCCAGAGATGCTGCCTCACCCGCTGAGTTACTCCAGCATTTTGTGTCCATCTGCAGTTTAGGTTAGTTTGGAGATACAGCGCGGAAACAGGCCCTTCAACCCATCTGGGTCCGGGCCAACCGGCGATCCCCATACATTAGCACTATCCTACACACTAGGCTCGAGTTACAGTTTTCACCAAAGCCAATTATCCTACAAACCCGCAGGTCTTTGGAGTATGGGGGGGAAACCGGAACACCCGGAGAAAACCCACGCGGTCCCGGGGAGAACCTGCAACCTTTGTACAAACGGACTCTAGTCCCTCCTTCCTGGTCAGGATCGAATCCGGGTCTCTGGCACCGTGCGGTAGCAACTCTACCGCTGCTCCACCGTGTTTAGTTCAAAGGTACAGCAGGGAGACAGGCCATTCGGCCCACCAAGTCCATGCTGACCCATCCATTCAACCTAGTTGTTCAATCTGAAGAAGGGTCCCGACCCTTAAGGGCCTGTCCCACTTGGGCAATTTTTCAGTGGACTGCCCCCGACTGCCAAGTTAGAAACATGGAAACATAGAAATTAGGTGCAGGAGTAGGCCATTCGGCCCTTCGAGCCTGCACCGCCATTCAACATGATCATGGCTGATCATCCAACTCAGTATCCCGTACCTGCATTCTCTCCATACCCTCTGATCCCCTTACCACAAGGGCCACAAGTTTGCGGCACTTGCCTGAAAAACCGGAAACTGGAACGGCGACTGTCAGAGAGGAACACACACACACACACACATCGCAAAGGCGGGGACAAGGGCAAGCGCGGGGAGTGCTGTCTGAAATTCACACAGCGCAAAGCCAGGATGATGCAGACACACACTGCGATGAGCAGGAAGGTTAAGACGGCTAGCACAGTTTACGGTAAGTCCTTTAAAAGAGGGGGGAAGGGAGAAGGGGGGAGAGAAGGAGTGGAGACACTTTTAAGAAGCCAGACAACTTTTAATAAAGACAAATCAAAATAGGACGTACATGGTAAATGGTAGGGAATGTTGTGGAACAGAGGGATCTAGGAATAACTGTGCATAGGTCCCTGAAGGTGGAATCGCATGGAGATAGGATGGTAAAGAAAGCTTTTGGTGTGCTGGCCAGTCATTGAAAGTAGGCATGCAGGTGCAGCAGGCAGTGAAGAAAGCGAATGGTATGTTAGCTTTCATAGCAAAAGGATTTGAGTATAGGAGCAGGGAGGTTCTACTTCAGTTGTATAGGGTGTTGGTGAGACCACACCTGGAGTATTGCGTACAGTTCTGGTCTCCAAATCTGAGGAAGGACATTATTGCCATAGAGGGAGTGCAGAGAAGGTTAACCAGACTGATTCCTGGGATGTCAGGACTGTCTTATGAACAAAGACTGCATAGACTCGGTTTATACTCTCTAGAATTTAGGAGATTGAGAAGGGATCTTATAGAAACTTACAAAATTCTTAAGGGGTTGGACAGGCTAGATGCAGGAAGATTGTTCCCGATGTTGGGTAGGTCCAGGACAAGTGGTCACAGCTTGAGCATAAGGGGGAAATCCTTTAGGACCAAGATGAGAAGGACTTTTTTCACACAGAGAGTGGTGGGTCTCTGGAACTCTCTGCCACAGAGGGTAGTTGAGGCCAGTTCATTGGCTATATTTAAGAGGGAGTTAGATGTGGCCCGTGTGGCTAAGGGGATCAGAGGGTATGGAGAGAAGGAAGGTACGGGATACTGAGTTGGATGATCAGCCATGATCATAGTGAATGGCGGTGCAGGCTCGAAGGGCCAAATGGCCTACTCCTGCACCTAATTTTATGTTTCTATGTTTTATTCTTTGGAGCGCAGAAGGTTAAGGGGGGACTTGATTGAGGTCTTTAAAACGATGAAAGGGATAGACAGAGTTGACGTGGATAAGCTTTTCCCATTGAGGGTAGGGAAGATTCAAACAAGAGGGCATGACTTGAGAATTAAGGGACAGAAGTTTAGGGGTAACATGAGGGGGAACTTATTTACTCAGAGAGTGGTGGCTGTGTGGAATGAGCTTCCAGCAGAAGTGGTGGAGGCAGGATCGATTTTAACATTTAAAAGTAAAGTGGATAGGTATATGGACGGGAAGGGAATGGAGGGGTATGGTCTGAGTGCAGGTAGATGGGACTAGGGGAAAATAAATGGTCGGCACGGACTGGAAGGGCCGAGAGGGACTGTTTCCGTGCTGTAATTGTTATATGGTTATATGGTTATATGGTTATAAGCCAGAGATACACAGCTGTGAAGTTCAGCCTTGGTTCTGAAAACGCATGCTTACGTTTTGTTCCCCAATGAGCCAGTGAAAATAACCGATCAGCAAAGGCAATGAACTAAAACTATCTACGACTACCTTGACTACCCATAACTACACGGCGAGCCCACTATAACTGCACCTACCACTACAGGATTAGCGATTTTCTCCATGGCGACCAATTTTCCAACATGTCCTACTGAGGCCGCGACTAGTTCCCAGAATGCGGGAACCCCTCGCGACCATGGAGGAGACTCACCAGAGACCGCCAGCAAACATGTGGCGAGCGCAGGGTCTCCTGCACTCGCCTAAAAGGTCGCCTAAGTGGGACAGGCCCTTTACTATCACAACGTTGAAAACCAGCACAACGTTTAAATAACATGTGGTCAGGTACAAGGATGGGACCGATTTAAACACAGGCAGGTGGGACTAGTGTAGATGGGGCAAGTTGGTTGAAAGGACCGGTTTCTCTGGTGCATCTAAACTAAATTATAAATCAAACTTTAAAAGCTGCCTCTCCTCGGCCCACTTGGAAGCAAATCTGCAGCACGACTCTATGACTCTATCACCTATCCATGTTCCCCGCAGATGCTGCCTGACTCACTGAGTTACTCCAGCACTCTGTGAAACGTCACCTATCCATGTTCCCCGCAGATGCTGCCTGACCCCGCTGAGTTACTCCAGCACTCTGTGAAACGTCACCTATCCACGTCCTCCACAGATGCTGCCTGACCCGCTGAGTTACTCCAGCACTCTGTGAAACGTCACCTATCCATGTTCTCCACAGATGCTGCCTGACCCGCTGAGTTACTCCAGCACTCTGTGAAACGTCACCTATCCACGTCCTCCACAGATGCTGCCTGACCCGCTGAGTTACTCCAGCACTCTGTGAAACGCACCTATCCACGTCCTCCACAGATGCTGCCTGACCCGCTGAGTTACTCCAGCACTCTGTGTCTTTCTACACTAGTTATCCCACTGAGCATCCACTCCCTACACACTTGGGACAGAGGGCCAATTAACCGACAAACCCACACATCCTTGGGATGTGGGAGGAAACCGGAGCACCCAGAGTAAACCCACACGGTCACTGGGAGAAAATGCAAACTCCACACACACACACACACAGACAGCATCTGATTGCAGGGTCAAACGCAGGTCTCTGTTGTTGTGAGGCAGCAGCTGTACCCGCTGCGCCACAACGCCGACTATAGATAAATGAAGTTTCAATCCGAAACATACAAGATTGTTAAGGGTTTGGGCACGTTAGAGGCAGGAAACATGTTCCTCATGTTGGGGGAGTCCAGAACCAGGGGCCACACACAGTTTAAGAATAAGGGGTAAGCCATTTAGAACGGAGACGAGGAAACACTTTTTCTCACACAGAGTTGTGAGTCTGTGGAGGGCGGTGGAGGCCTGTTCTCTGGATGCTGTCAAGAGAGAGCTAGATAGGGCTCTTAAAAATAGCGGAGTCAGGGGATATGGGGAGAAGGCAGGAACGGGGTACTGATTGTGGATGATCAGCCATGATCACATTGAATGGCGGTGCAGGCTCGAAGGACCGAATGGCCTACTCCTGCACCTTTTGTCTATTGTCCATTGTCTATTGTCACAAGGCCACAAGTGGTCCATTACCTAAAGGGGCTGCTCCTTGCCTTCCCTCCCACCCTTCTAAACTCCAGAGTGTACAAGCCCAGCCGCTCCATTCTCTCAGCGTATGACAGTCCCGCCATCCCGGGAATTAACCTGGTGAACCTTGGCATTCTTTCTCTCTCCCCCTCTGCTGAATGTTCCCAGTATTTTTATTTAGTAATACCAATGTCTGCAATTAGTTTTCTTATTGAGCACGCATTCTTGAACGGGCCGGGGAATTCCCTGTTGTAAACCACAAGGTTATCGCAGTTGTTTGACAGGACAAATGGAACAGTGTATTCCTGTTTATCAAGAATGATCTTACTGGACAGAAGATTTGGTGCAGAACTGAAGGTTTTGCCACCCAACCCCCTGCTTTAATTATATGTCTCTTCACTCACAAGGAGAACAAGGGTGCAAACCACGTTGGTTATGATTAAGAAAGAACTGCAGATGCTGGAAAAATCGAAGGTAGACAAAAATGTTGGAGAAACTCAGCGGGTGAGGCAGCATCTATGGAGCAAAGGAAGAGGTGACGTTTCGGGTTGAGACCCTTCTTCAGACGTTAGACAATAGGGCAGGAGTAGGCCATTCGGCCCTTCGAGCCAGCACCACCATTCAACTGATCATCCCCAATCAGTACCCTGTTCCTGCCTTCTCCCCATATCCCCTGACTCCGCTATCTTTAAGAGCCCTATCCAGCTCTCTCTTGAAAGCATCCAGAGAACCGGCCTCCACCGCCCTCCGAGGCAGAGAATTCCACAGACTCACAACTCTCTGGGTGGAAAAGTATTTCCTCGTCTCTGTTCTAAACGGCTCACCCCTTATTCTTAAACTGTGGCCCCTGATTCTGGACACCCCCAACATTTTCTCAATCTGTGGAGTTAATTGCCGCAGGTGGCGGTGGAGGCCAGGTCATTGGATGTTTTTAAAGCGGAGATTGGCGGATTCTTGATTAGTAAAGGTGTCAAGGGTTATGGGGAGAAGGCAGGAGAATGGGGGTGAGAGGGAAAGCAATCAGCCATGAATGAATGGCGGAGTAGACTAGGTGGGCCGAATGGCCTAATTCTGCTCCTATCATTTGTGACCCACTCCAGGATAAAGAAGGGAATTTAGTCACTGGAACCAGATATGGATTGGTAATATTTTAGGTCATAGAAAGCATAGAAAATAGGTGCAGGAGTAGGGCATTTCGGCCCTTCGTGCCAGCACCGCCATTCAATATGATCGCCATATAACAACCATATAACAATTACAGCACGGAAAGAGGCCTTCTCGGCCCTTCCAGTCCACGCCGACCATTTATTTTCCCCTAGTCCCATCTACCTGCACTCAGACCATACCCCTCCATTCCCTTCCCCTCCATATACCTATCCACTTTACTTTTAAATGTTAAAAATCGATCCTGCCTCCACCACTTCTGCTGGAAGATCATTCCACACAGCCACCACTCTCTGAGTAAAGAAGTTCCCCCTCATGTTACCCCTAAACTTCTGTCCCTTAATTCTCACGTCATTCTCATCACGGCTGATCATCCAAAATCAGCACCCCGTTCCTGTTTTCTCCTCATATCCCTTGATTTAGGTCGGGACCTTTTTTCTAGGTATGTTACAAAACTTACCTTGAGCGGCGCTGCAGTTCTGCCACTGCCCGTGTGCGCGACTTTGCCACCTTTCAGAGGGGGGCGGGCTTAAAATGCCGTTTACTCCAGACTATTCAAATCGATTAATCTCAGGGGGTTTAGTTGCTGAAGAGAAATCGCTCCGACATTTGTTTTATGGAGTTATTTTTAAACTACGCGGGATCATTTATTAGCGTGAGTAAATTAAAAATCATCTTCTAAAGCCGTGAACGCCGACAACGGGACGGATCTCACATAGGGGACAAAACAAGCTACACCGTTTATTTTTACATAAAAACGTGCTTCTTAGGATGCCTTTAATTAAAATTTCATGTTGTGAAAAGGTGACAGAAAATATACGAACCGGCAGTATTTTCCCTGCCGACTGGGAGTTAAATTCACCGCAAACCGCAACGTTCCATATGATCGCGTTCCACAAAATCCCACTCGCAAGATGATTAAAACGGCCATTAATTTACAGAATTAAACACTAAATTCCTTCAATTTGGCCTATAAATTCATGACAATGAGATTTAAAAATCATGTTATATTGTGAATTCTTGTGTGAATGTTATTTGGACACTTGGGCTATTTAAAAATGTTTACCTTTTCTTAAGAAATGGATAGATGTTTAGATCTAGTAATTGAATTTTGTAATTAGCTACAATTAGGTAACTAACTAATTACATGCTTTAATTTCAGGTCATCCAAGTAAGATTGTTTCATATTTGTTTCAGAATGCTTCAATCTATAATAGCTGAAATATTCATTCAGTTCTCTTAACTTTTAAGAAAGTTATGGGCTTTTGACTGTCGTCGATCACAGCTTTTGTGTTAAGTCAATGGAAAAGCAATGGGGAACAAGATGCTAATTTCTGAGTATGAAAATGGCCATAACTTATTTAATACTGAAGATGTGAAAGTGAATTAGGTGTCAAATTAAAGTTCTTTTTATGCTTTATCTGATGGGATACATTGCAGACTTGATTTTTTAAATCTCAAAATTTTGTAACATTGCTATTTTGCAATCAACTCTCCTCAAGCTGGATATGGAATATACGGTACGTACAGGTATAGAAATGTGAAAACACAGACCTCCAGATACACACCTACAGATGTTGGAGGAACAGCACCTCATATTTCGCTTGGGTAGTTTACACCCCAGCGGTATGAACATTGACTTCTACAATTTCAGGTAGTCCCTGCTTTCTCCCTTCTTCCCCTACCCTTCCCAGCTCTCCCACAGCACACCGTCTCCGCCTCTTCCTTTCTTCTTCCCACCCTCCCTCCCCCAACCCCCACATCAGTCTGAAGAAGGGTCTCGACCCGAAACGTCGCCCATTCCTTCGCTTCATAGATGCTGCCTCACTCGCTGAGTTTCTCCAGCATTTTTGTCTACCTCCAGATATAGGGACAGTTTCTTCCCAGCTATTATCAGGCAACTGAATTATCCTACCACAACCAGAGAGCGGTCCTGAACTACTTTCTACCTCATCGGTGACCCTTGGACTATCCTTGATCGGACTTTGCTGGTTTTACCTTGCACAGAGCATTATTCCCTTATCATGTATCTGCACACTGTGAATGGCTCGAATGTAATCATGTGTTGTCTTTCTGCTGACTGGATAGCATGCAACAAAAGCACTCGGTACAAGTGAAAATATAATAAATTGAACTCAGTCCGTTCATCACCGGCCCAACCCAACCCATCCCATCCCAACCCAACCCATCCCAACCCAACCCATCTCAACCCAACCCAACCCATTCCATCCCAACCCAACCCAACCCATCTCAACCCATTCCATCCCAACCCAACCCACCCAACCCATCTCAACCCAACCCATCTCAACCCAACCCAACCCATCCCAACCCAGATGTGAAAATACTGGACATCCTTGTGATTGAGGTAGTGCAGCGTAGGTTCACGAGATTGATCCCTGGGATGGCAGGACTGTCATATGAGGTAAAATTGAAAAGACTAGGCTTATACTCACTGGAGTTTAGAAGGTTGAGGGGGGAATCTTACAGAAACATATACAATTATAAAAGGACTGGATGCAGGAAAAATGTTCCCAATGTTGGGCGAATCCAGAACCAGGGCCCACAATCTTAGAATAAAGGGGAGGCCATTTAAGACTGAGGTGAGAAAAAAACGTTTTCACTCAGAGAGTTGTGAATTTGTGGAATTCCCTGCCACAGAGGGCAGTGGAGGCCAAATGGATTTACGAGAGAGTTAGATAGAGCTCTAGGGGCTAGTGGAATCAAGGGACATGGGGAGAAGGCAGGCACGGGTTATTGATAGGGGACGATCAGCCATGATCACAATGAATGGCGGTGCTGGCTCGAAGGGCCGAATGGCCTATTTTCTATGTTTACTATGTTACTCTGGTGTGCTTCTGGTGACAACAGATAAGGAAGCACGCTGCCTCTGATCCTCAGGGCAGGCACGGAGCAGACGGGGCAGACGGAGCAACAACTACTCACGGGAAGGAGCCGCCTTTTTCCGAACATCCGGGTCGCTGTCACTCCGCTCCGAGATACTGGCCGCTCGCACCTTGACCTTGCTCTGACCCACGGCGGGTGGGTTGGGAACAATAAAGAAAAGGTTACGCTTGGTTATAGAAGTCGGGAGGTCATGTTAGACAATAGACCCTTTCTGGTTTAAGTCCGCCCTCCACCACCTCCAGTTTAAATTCCATTTGGAATATTTTGGAGGACCAAGAAACCAAGAACCAAGAATAAGTGCAGGAGTAGGCCATTCGGCCCTTCGAGCCAGCACCGCCATTCAATGTGATCGTGGCTGATCATCCCCAATCAGTACCCCGTTCCTGCCTTCTCCCCATATCCCCTGACTCCGCTATCTTTATTTATATACCATTTATATAATGGTATATGGACACAGCGATCTGTTCTGTAGTCATGCCTGCTATGTTGTGTTGTGCTGAAGCAAAGCAAGAATTTCATTGTCCTATCAGGGACACGTGACCTTAAACTCTCTTAAATCTTGAATCTTTTAAGAGCCCTATCTAACTCTCTCTTGAAAGCATCTAGGGAACCGGCCTCCACCGCCCTCTGAGGCAGAGAATTCCACAGACTCACAACTCTCTGTGTTGGTGAGATCTGCCAATGGTGGAGTAGACTTGAAGGGCCTAATTCTGCTCCTATAACTTCTTTCATTCCTCAGGACAAATCAAACTCATGGTAGGCACGGAGAATGAACGTAGCGGGTATGTCGGAGCTCGGGGGCGGCTCGTAACGTAGGATGATGAAAAATGTCCACGAGAGCCCTGAGTACCGACGGGCGGCCATTACCGTAAATCTCCAAGTTCGAATCAGGGCAAACTCGGGAGAGCTCTTGGAATGAACTCGTACAGTGGGACAGGGCTTTAAGTGTTTTGCTTCAAGTTGGGATACATCTACAGACTGAAAAAGTAGTGTCTGAGGATGGGTCCCAACCCAAAACCCTGTCCGTCCTCTTCCCTCCACAGATGCTGCCTGACCTGCTGAGTTCCTCCAGCAGTCTGATTTTTTGTTTTGTCTCCTCTATCTCCATATTTTCCCCAGAGATGCTGCCTGCTGGCCTGCTGAGTTACTCCAGCATTTTGTGCCTTCCTTCTCCTGCACATGTTTTGGCAATTAAAGATTCACCAATGGATCGGTGGACAGATACACTTCACGTGACTAAACAAGATTATTGCTACCTACATCCAAATTGGCTCGTTTTCCTGGATAACACCAATATTTTCATCAGCTGAAAAGATAATGCACACTTCTAGACTAAACACAAGCCTTTCATTCCTCCAACCAGTTTAGTGGCAAGTTGTAAAAACTAAATATTCACATTTTTATGTTTAATCTTAGCAAATTTGCAGATGACGCAAAACTGGGTGGCAGTGTGAACTGTGAGGAGGATGCTATGGGAATGCAGGGTGACTTGGACAGGTTGGGGGAGTGGGCAGATGCATGGCAGATGAAGTTTAATGCGGATAAATGTGAGGTTATCCACTTTGGTAGCAAAAACAGGAAGGCAGATTACTGTCTAAATGGCTTCAAGTTGGGAAAAGGGGAAGTACAACGGGATCTGGGGGTCCTTGTTCATCAGTCTATGAAAGTAAGCATGCAGGTACAGCAGGCAGTGAAGAAAGCGAATGGCATGTTGGCCTTTATAACAAGAGGAATCAAATATAGGAGCAAAGAGGTCCTTCTGCAGTTGTACAGAGCCCTAGTGAGACCACACCTGGAGTATTGTGTGCAGGTTTGGTTCCCTAATTTGAGGAAGGACATTCTTGCTATTGAGGGAGTGCAGCGTAGGTTCACCAGGATAATTTCCGGGATGGCGGGACTGTCATATGCAGAGAGAATGGAGCAGCTGGGCTTGTATACTCTGGAGTTTAGAAGGATGAGAGGGGACATTCATTGAAACATACAAGATTGTTAAGGGTTTGGACACGCTAGAGGCAGGAAATATGTTTCCCAATGTTGAAGGCGTCCAGAACCAGGGGCCACAGTTTAAGAATAAGGGGTAAGCCATTTAGAACAGAGATGAGGAAACACTTTTTCTCACAGAGAGTGGTGAGTCTGTGGAATTCTCATCCTCAGAGGGCGGTGGAGGCCGGTTCTCTGGATGCTTTCAAGAGAGAGCTAGATAGGGCTCTTAAAGATAGCGGAGTCAGGGGATATGGGGAGAAGGCAGGAACGGGGTACTGATTGGGGATGATAGTCTATTGTCTATATACAAATTGGCTCATTTTCCTGGATAACACCAATACTTTAATCAGCTGTAAAGATAATGCACACTTCTAGACTAAACACAAGCCTCTTATTCCTCTAACCAGTACATTTTAGTGGCAAGGTGTAAAGACTAATGTTCAAGTTTTTATGCATAATCTTACAAAAAGGTTATTAAAGTTTAAAAAAGTTAAATTTGAGGCCTTTCTAAAAAAGCTAAAAAAAAATACTCGATTTGTTAAAAGTTTAATATTACAAAAAGTTTACTAAAGTTTAAGAAGTTAAATGTTTTAATTAAATTGGGCAGCAAAGCCCTTTAACAGCTTACAAGACGATGATTTGCCAACGATACCATGAGCAAGGAACGATATTTGTTGGACAAGCTAGATGCTGGAAGATTGTTCCCGATGTTGGGGAGGTCCAGAACAAGGGGTCACAGTCTAAGGATAAGGGGGAATTCCTTTAGGACCGAGATGAGGAAATCATTCTTTACACAGAGAGTGGTGGGTCTCTGGAATTCTCTGCCACAGAAGGTAGTTGAGGCCAGTTCATTGTCTACATTTAAGAGGGCGTTAGATGTGGCACTTGTGGCTGAAGGGATCAGGGGGTATGGGGAGAAGGCAGGTACGGGATACCGAGTTGGATGATCAGCCATGATCACATTGAATGGCGGTGCAGGCTCGAAGGGCCCAATGGCCTACTCCTGCACCTATTTTTCTATGTTTCTATGTTTCTATGATATGTGTGCAGGGTGCTTTTTGTCTTTTAAAAATAACTGCACTGGCTAGTTGCTATTTACGATGCGATGCAATAGAAATTTGATTTTTCCCAGGAGGAAAATTGATCTGCCAACAGTCATAAAAACACAAGATACATGGAACATAAAATTAAAGTGTCCTTGTACACCGGTCACTGAAAGTTGGCGTGCAGGTACAGCAGGCAGTGAAGAAAGCTAATGGAATGTTGGCCTTCATAACAAGAGGATTTCAGTACAGGAGTAAAGAGGTTCTTCTGCAGTTGTATAGGGCTCTGGTGAGTCCACATCTGGAGTATTGTGTAGTTTTGGTCTCCTAATTTGAGGAAGGACATCCTTGTGATTGAGGCAGTGCAGTGTAGGTTCACCAGATTGATCCCTGGGATGGCGGGACTGTCATATGTGGAGTTGAAAAGACTAGGCTTGTATTCACTGGAGTTTAGGAGGATGAGGGGGGGATCTTATAGAAACATATAAAATTATAAAAGGACTGGACAAGCTAGATGCAGGAAAAATTGTCCCAATGTTGGGCGAGTCCAGAACCAGGGGCCACAGTCTTAGAATAAAGGGGAGGCCATTTAAGACTGAGGTGAAAAAAAACCTTTTCACCCAGAGAGTTGTGAATTTGTGGAATTCCCTGCCAGAGGGCAGTGGAGGCAAAATGGATTTAAGAGAGAGTTAGATAGAGCTCTAGGGGCTAGTGGAATCGAGGGATATGGGGAGAAGGCAGGCACGGGGTACTGATGGGGGACGATCAGCCATAATGACAATGAATGGCGGTGCTGGCTCGAAGGGCTGAATGGCCTCCTCCTGCACCTATTTTAAATGTTTCTAGTGTAGAAAGGATTGGGGGATGTGCAAAGATTTGTGTGGTGGGTTGGGGAGAGGGGGGGGGGGGGGGGGGAGTCAGTCTACCCCACGACAGAAGGGGGAGGGGATGTACAGTTTGATAGCCACAGGGAAGAAGGATCTGCTGTGGCGTTCTGTGCTGCATCTTGGTGGGAACCAGTCTGTTGCTGAAGGTGCTCCTCAGGTTGACCAGTGGTCACGGAGTGGAGAGGATCGGGGATCCTATTTGTCACAAACAGGTCCGAGGAAGGAGTTACACGTTCTCACTGCCACCAGGTGGAGAGCAGACGTTTTTCCCACCGCTTGTTTAGTTTAGAGATATAGCGCAGAAACAGGCCCTTCGGCCCACCCGGTCCGCACCGACCAGCGATCCCCGCACACTAACACTACCTTACACACACTGGGGACAATTTACATTTACGCCAAAGCCAATTAACCTGGAGGGGGAGGGGGAGGGGGAGGAGGAGGAGGGAGAGAGGGGGGGAGGGAGAGAGAGGGGGAGAGGGGGAGGGAGGGAAGGAGAGGGGGAGAGGGAAGGAGAGGGGGAGAGAGGGAAGGAGAGGGGGAGAGAGAGAGGGTGCATATAGAGTATAGATACACACAAACAAAATGCACGAGAGGGGGAGGGGGATGGGGGGAGGGGGAGGGGGAGAGGGAGAGGGAGGGGGAGGGGGAGAGGGAGGTGGGAGAGAGGCGGAGGGGGAGGGGGAGGGAGAGGGGGAGGGAGAGGGGGAGAGGGAAGGGAGGGAGGGAGGGAGGGAGGGAGAGGGGGAGAGAGGGAGAGAGGGAGAGAGGGAGGGGAAGGGGAGAGAGAGAGGGTGACGTTGCGGGGCGAGACCCGTGTTCAGACATTTACCTTCTTGCGTGTGAGCGTGCCACCGACTCCGTCGGGCGAAGGCTGCCGTTCATTGTGCTCGCTGCTTATCGAGGATTCCAGAACGTTCTTCAGCATGCTGTTGCGAGGGGAGTGGCGCCCCGTGTGACTGAGCAGCCTGCCGGACTTGGGGAGGTACTGAAGAGGCAAAGATTAGGACAAGGCTGAAGACCTCAGCTTGGCCAGCTTTCAACACCGTGGTATGAAAATTGATTTCTCTACCTTCAGCAAGTAATCCTTGCTTTCCATCTCTCCCCGTCCGTCCCACCCATCCTAGTCCTCCGACTAGTTTGACTGTCCTCCTGGATAATTTTACTGCCTGTATGCCTCATTGTCACCTTCCCCATATCTAATAATGATCCACTCTACATTTCCATATCATGAAGAATGAAAAAGAACGAATAAGTTCATTAGCCAAGTATTCACATACAAGGAATTTGCCTTGGTGCTCCGCCCGCAAGTGACAACATGACATATAGTGACAGTTAGGGGACAAGCAAAGATCCTACAGCGAGCAAGATGGCCCACTCGACGAAAAAGGCATAGTACGGTCATGGGCAGAGTCGTGGGTAATTTTCGGCCCCATTTCCGTAACCGGCTTCCGTCTCCGCACCAAAGATCCCGTCACAGCGGAGCGAAGATACTAGTGCGGAGACGGAAGCATCCTCGTAAAAATAAAAGTTATTTGGTAAAAATCTTCTCCTCATTTTCAGAATTAGAATTTATTAACACAAACTGTGCCCCCGCAACATTGATTACACTGCGAGTCGGGTCGGGTCCGGTTACGGAAATGGATGAAAAAAAGGCCCACGTTCCGCTCCGTTGCGTACTACACGTCAGCCCATTGCGTTTAGCAGGAGTGGTCTATCTTGCTCCGCTATAGGATCTTTGGGGACAAGTATCACCATCTGCTCATTCTGTCGTTTTCACATCATACCCATCTATATCTCTAGACTCCCTCTCCCCTGACTCTCAAGGGTCTCAACCCGAAATGTCACAGAGATGCTCCAATGGTGAATCTGTGAAGCTCTTTGCCGCAGACGGCTGTGGAGGCCAAGTCAGTGGATATACTGAAGGCAGAGATAGATAGATTCTTGATTGGTACGGGTGTGGGGGTCAAGGAAAGAGCGTTCACGTCGCTGTCCTGTTCCCACCAATCTTTCCGCCAGCACGCACAAGAAGCGACAAGACAGACACCATTGTGCAGATGCCGAGACGTGCGCTCAGCTCTGGCTGAACAACTTCTAATCTTGTGTGTGGACTCGATAACAGAGAGTTGTGAGACTGTGGAATTATCTGCCCCAGAGGGCGGTGGAGGCCGGTTCTCTGGATACTTTCAAGAGAGAGCTTGATAGGGCTCTTAAAGATAGTGGAGTCAGGGGATATGGGGAGAAGGCAGGAACGGGGTACTGATTTGGGGACGATCAGCCATGATCACAGTGAATGGCGGTGCTGGCTCGAAGGGCCGAATGGCCTCCTGATTCACCTATTGTCTATTGATAAGAAGAAGTACGGATGTTCATAGGTTATGGGGAGAAGGCGGGAGAATGGGGTTAGGAGGGAGAGATAGATCAGGCACGATTGAATGGCAGAGTAGATGTGACGGGCCGAATGGCCTAATTCTTTCCTATCACTTATGATCTTATGCCCCGCTGAGCTACTCAGGCATGTTGGAGTATCTTATCTTCAGTAGGTCCAACCTGTTTGGGTAACGAGTCTGTGTGTCGCTGGTTACCACACCAACACTCTGAACATCACCATGCCTTCCCCCCACTGGTGGTCCCCACCATAACGTAACCTCCACAGTGAGTCCGGGACCCACCCCACCACCAAACCCTGCATCCCCAGCGCTATGGGTCCAATCCTCCCGTCAATATTAAGTAGGGCATCGGACTTCACTTGCACCAAGCGACCTGCATCTTCTGCTGCCACTTAGGGCGCAGCGGTAGAGTTGCTGCCTTACAGCTCTTAACCATATAACAATTACAGCACGGAAACAGGCCTTCTCAGCCCTTCCAGTCCGTGCCGACCATTTATTTTCCCCATGTCCCATCTACCTGCACTCAGACCATACCCCTCCATCCCCTTCCCGTCCATATACCTATCCACTTTACTTTTAAATGTTAAAATCGATCCTGCCTCCACCACTTCTGTAGGAAGATCATTCCACACAGCCACCACTCTCTGAGTAAAGAAGTTCCCCCTCATGTTACCCCTAAACTTCTGTCCCTTAATTCTCAAGTCATGCCCTCTTGTTTGAATCTTCCCCACCCTCAATGGGAAAAGCTTATCCACGTCAACTCTGTCTATCCCTTTCATCATTTTAAAGACCTCAATCAAGTCCCCCCTTAAGCTTCTGCGCTCCAAAGAAAAAGACCTAACTTGTTCAACCTTTCTCTGTAACTTAGTTGCTGGAACCCAGGCAACGTTCTAGTAAATCTCCTCTGTACTCTCTCTATTTTGTTGAGCTCTGGCAGCACCGGAGACCCGGGTTCGATCCCGACTACGGGTGCTGTCTGTACGGGGTATGTACATTCTCCCCGTGACCCGCGTGGGCTCCCCCCCCCCCCGAGATCTTCGGTTTCCTCCCACACTCCACAAACGCACAGGTATGATGGTAAATTGGCTTGGTAGAAGTGTAAATTGCCCCTAGCGTGCTTCAGGTAGTGTTCATGTGCGGGGATCGTTGGTCTGTGTGGACTCGGTGGGCCAAAGGGCCGGTTTCTTTAATATATCTTTAAACTGAACTAATACCTTGGGGGTGAACACACACACACACAACCATAAAACGCAGGAGCAGAATTAGGACATTTGGGCTAACAGGTCTACTCCACCATTCAATCATGGCTGATCTATATTGCCCGCTCAACCCCATTCTTCTGCTTTCTCCCCATAACCTTTCGTGCCCAGGCTAATCAAGAATCTATCAATCTCCTCTTTACAAATACCTGCTGACGTGGCCTCCACCACGGTCTGTGGCAATCAATTCCACAGATTCACCACCCTCTGGCTAATGAAATCCCTCTTCATTTCTCTAAAGGGCCTGTCCCACTCACGCGGTTTTTTTTCGGCGGCTTACCAGCACCCGTCATGGTGGCCGAAAATGTCCAAAATGTTGAAAATCCAGCGGCGACCAGAAAAAGGTACGACTCTTTGGGCGACTGCTCACGACCAAACACGTCGCCACGTGACTCCTGTCTGGTCGTGAGTAGTACCCCGTTCCTGCCTTCTCCCCATATCCCCTGACTCCGCTATCTTTAAGAGCCCTGTCTAGCTCTCTCCTGAAAGTATCCAGAGAACCCTCCTCCACCGCCCTCTGAAGTCTTCTGCCTTTCTCCTGCCTTCTCCCGACTAATCGAGAATCTATTCATCTGCCTTAAAAATATCCATTGGCTTGGCCTCCACAGCCGTCTGTGGCAAACAATTCCACAGATTCACCGCCCTCTGACTAACGAAATTCCTCCTCATCTCCTTCCTAAAGGTACGTCCTTTAATTCTGAGGCCGCGCCCTCTGGTCCTAGACTCTCCCACTAGTGGAAACATCCTCACCATGTCCACTCTATCCAGGCCTTTCACTACTGGCCTGGATAGAGTGGACATATCCTCCACCACTCTTCCCTCCAAGGAAAACAAGCCCAGTCTATCCAAACTCTCCCCGTAACTAAACTCTGCGCGGCACGGTTGCCTCACAGCACAGACACCTCGGGTGCTGTCTGTACGGAGTTTGCACGTTCTCCCCGTGACCGACCGGGTGCTCTGGTTTCCACCCACATCCGAAAGACGTACGGTTTACGTAGGTTAAATAGCTTCTGTAAATCGCCCGCTCGCGTGCAGAGTGTGTATGTGGAAGTGGGATAACATCGAGCTGGTGTGAACGGGTGATCGATGATCGGCGTGGACTCGGTGGGCCGAAGGACCCGTTTCCATGCTGTATCTATAAACTAAACTAAAGTTCCAGGTAAATCTCTGGTGAACGTCCACTGCACTCTCTGCAGCACAAGCGCGTCCCCCCCTGCATTGTACGGGCCGATATGCGACTTTTAACTGCCTGCTCAGTTGAGGGGCAATTAGCGGGGGACGGTAAATTCCAGCATTTAGTTTAGAGATGCAGCATGGAAGCAGGCCCTTCGGCCCACCGAGTCCGTGCCGACCAGCAGTCACCCTCCTAGTTCAGTTTGGTCTATTGTCACATGTACCGAGGTACAGTGAAAAGCTTTTTGTTGCGCGCTATCCAGTCGGTGGAGAGACTATATATGATTACAATAGAACAATAGGTGCAGGAGTAGGCCATTCGGCCCTTCGAGCCAGCACCGCCATTCAATGTGATCATGGCTGATCATCCACAATCAGTACCCCGTTCCTGCCTTCTCCCCATATCCCCTGACTCCGCTATCTTTAAGAGCCCTATCTAGCTCTTGAAAGTTTCCAGAGAACCAGCCTCCACCGCCCTCTGAGGCAGAGAATTCCACAGACTCACAACTCTCTGTGTGAAAAAATGTTTCCTCATCTCCATTCTAAATGGCTTATTCCTATCCTTAAACTGTGGCCCCTGGTTCTGGACTCCCCCAACATCGGGAACATGTTTCCTGCCTCTAGCGTGTCCAAACCCTTAATAATCTTGTTTCAATAAGATATCCTCTCATCCTTCTAAATTCCAGAGTGTACAAGCCCAGCCACTCCATTCTCTCAGCATATGACAGTCCCGCCATCCCGGGAATTAACCTGCTGAACCTACGCTGCACTCCCTCCATAGCAAGAATGTCCTTCCTCAAATTAGGGGACCAAAACTGCACACAATACCCCAGGTGTGGTCTCACTAGGGCCCTGTTCAACTGCAGAAGGACCTCTTTGCTCCTATACTCGAATCCTCTTGTTATGAGCCGTTCACGGTGTACAGATAAATAATAAAGGGAATAATGTTTAGTGTAAGATTAAGTCCAGTGAATTCCGATTAAAGATAGTCTGAGGGTCTCCAATGGTCTAGTGTCTCCAGCCCATACACTAGTTCTACCCTATATATTAGGGGCAATTTACAGCAGCCAATTAACCTACCAACCTGCATGTCTTTGGAGTGTAGGAGGTAACAGGAGCACCCAGAGAAAGCTCACGCTGTCACAGGTAGAACGTGCAAACTCAGCACAGGCAGTACCGGGGGGGTCAGGATCGGACCCCGGTCCCTCGTGCTGCAAGGTCGCAATTCTACCGCAGTGCTGCGCCTGTGAATTAAAGTAATAATTGGTACTGAAGCCGCGTTGGGCCAGGATACTCACGGTAAGATCTGCCATGGTGAGCGCCTCTCCATCCAGGACCAGCTGCAGAAAGAAAAGACACAAAGCACCATCAGGGTAACGATGCCACCACCATGACTGCTCACCCAAGGCCCTGTCCTGGAGGCTCCATCATGACTGCTCACCCAAGGCCCTGTCCTGCAGGCTCCATCATGACTGCTCACCCAAGGCCCTGTCCTGGAGGCTCCATCATGACTGCTCACCCAAGGCCTTGTCCTGCAGGCTCCATCATGACTGCTCACCCAAGGCCCTGTCCTGGAGGCTCCATCATGACTGCTCACACAAGGCCCAGACCTGCAGGCTCCATCATGACTGCTCACCCAAGGCCCTGTCCTGGAGGCTCCATCATGACTGCTCACCCAAGGCCCTGTCCTGGAGGCTCCATCATGACTGCTCACACAAGGCCCAGACCTGCAGGCTCCATCATGACTGCTCACCCAAGGCCTTGTCCTGCAGGCTCCATCATGACTGCTCACCCAAGGCCCTGTCCTGGAGGCTCCATCATGACTGCTCACACAAGGCCCAGACCTGCAGGCTCCATCATGACTGCTCACTCAAGGCCCTGTCCTGGAGGCTCCATCATGACTGCTCACCCAAGGCCCTGTCCTGGAGGCTCCATCATGACTGCTCACACAAGGCCCAGACCTGCAGGCTCCATCATGACTGCTCACCCAAGGCCCTGTCCTAGAGGCTCCATCATGACTGCTCACCCAAGGCCCTGTCCTGCAGGCTCCATCATGACTGCTCACCCAAGGCCCTGTCCTGGAGGCTCCATCATGACTGCTCACCCAAGGCCCTGTCCTGCAGGCTCCATCATGACTGCTCACCCAAGGCCCTGACCTGGAGGCTCTTGATTGATTATAGGCAATAGACAATGGGTGCAGGAGTAGGCCATTCGGCACTTAGAGCCAGCACCATGGCTGATCATCCCCAATCAGTACCCCGTTCCTGCCTTCTCCCCATATCCCTTGACTCCGTTATTTTTAAGAGCCCTATCTAGCTCTCTCTTGAAAGTATCCAGAGAACCGGCCTCCACCGCCCTCTGAGGCAGAGAATTCCACACACTCACAACTCTCTGTGAGAAAATTTGTTTCCTCGTCTCCGTTCTAAATGGCCTACCCCTTATTCTTAAACTGTGGCCCCTGGTTCTGGACTCCCCCAACATCGGGAACATGTTTCCTGCCTCTAGTGTGTCTAAGCCCATTAACAATCTTATATGTTTCAATAAGATCCCCTCTCATCCTTCTAAACTCCAGAGTGTACAAGCCCAGCTGCTCCATTCTCTCAGCATATGACAGTCCTGCCATCCCGGGAATTAACCTTGTAAACCTACGCTGCACTCCCTCAATAGCAAAAATGTCCTTCCTCAAATTAGGGGACCAAAATTGCACACAATACTCCAAGTGTGGTCTCACTAGGGCCATGTACAACTACAGAAGGAGTACGGGTGTCAGGGGTGATGGGGAGAAGGCAGGAGAATGGGGTTAGGAGAGTGTGATAGATGAGCCATGATTGAATGGCGGAGTAGATTTGATGGGCCGAATGGCCTAATTCTGTTCCTGTCACTTATGACCTTACACAACCACCTCCCTGAGCACAGGTGGATGCACAGGTGGATGCTCTGGTAATAATGGGGACTTTAGTTTAGATCAGAGAAACAGGCCCTTCAGCCCACTGAGTCCATGCTGACCCAGCCATCACCCCATCCAGCACGGTCCAACATACTAGGGACAATGTACAATTTTTTTAATCCAAGCCAATTAACATTAAAGAGTTTGGGAGGAAACCGGAGCACCCGGAGAAGACCCACACAGTCACAGGGAGAACGTACAAACTCCATACAGACAGCTCCCCTAGTCGAGAATGAACCCGGGTCTCTTGCGCTGTCAGGCAGCGTTCTACTGCTGCGCTACCATCCCGACTTTTGAAGGAAACATCATATTGTAGAACTGTATGCTAATTAAAAGCGATTAGCTCAGTCTATACAAGGGAAATAAAAGTATGAGGGACAAGTTGGATATTAAAGTATCAACGAATATGGGAAGAGGGCACAGAGTGCTGGAGTAACTCAGCGGGTCAGGCAGCATCTCTGGAGAACATAGATAGGTGACGTTTCACAGAGTGCTGGAGTAACTCAGCGGGTCAGGCAGCATCTGTGGAGAACATGGATAGGTAATGTTTCACAGAGTGCTGGAGTAACTCAGCGGGTCAGGCAGCATCTGTGGAGAACATGGATAGGTGACGTTTCACAGAGTGCTGGAGTAACTCAGCGGGTCAGGCAGCATCTGTGGAGAACATGGATAGGTGACGTTTCACAGAGTGCTGGAGTAACTCAGCGGGTCAGGCAGCATCTGTGGAGAACATGGATAGGTGACGTTTCACAGAGTGCTGGAGTAACTCAGCGGGTCAGGCAGCATCTGTGGGGAACATGGATAGGTAATGTTTCACAGAGTGCTGGAGTAACTCAGCGGGTCAGGCAGCATCTGTGGAGAACATGGATAGGTGACGTTTCACAGAGTGCTGGAGTAACTCAGCGGGTCAGGCAGCATCTGTGGAGAACATGGATAGGTAATGTTTCACAGAGTGCTGGAGTAACTCAGCGGGTCAGGCAGCATCTCTGGGGAACATGGATAGGTGACTTTTCGGGACGGGACCTTTCTTCAGCACTTACTGTCTAATTTTGTTTAGAAATACAGCGTGGAAACAGGCCCTTTGGCCTACTGAGTCTGCGCTGAAAAGACACTACCCCCACACACTAGGGACAATTTTACTAGCCAATTAATCCACAAACCTGTACGTCTTTGGAGTGTGGGAGGAAACTGAAGGTCTTGGAAAGAACCCACCCGGAGATAACGTACAAACTCCGTACAGACAGCACCCGTAGTCGGGATCTGACCTGAGTCTCTGCCGCTTTTAGTGCTGTAAGGCAGCAAATCATAAGATCATAAGTGATAGGAGTAGAATTAGACCATTCGGCCCATCAGGTCAACTCTGCCATTCAATCATGGCTGGTCGATCTCTCCCTCCGAACCCCATTCTCTTCCTGCCTTCTCCCCATAACCCCCGACACCCACCGCATCACCGTGCTCCCCACTTGAAAAGATCTTGAACACATCTCAACGTCAGCTCCAGGCAGCTGTCCAGAGCAACACGCCTGCACGAGGCAGAGAGCAGAGTCGCCAGTCCCAACTCAACGAGGTTCCCGTAAGACTTACACGCATGAAGGCAGCTTTGGGAGAGAGGTGATAGATGGTGCTGGCTCGGTGATTCCTCTGGTAGTACACTGGGTTCCCTTCAAGGAAGAGCTGGAAGCAAAGACGTCGTTTGTTACACACCAGCGGTGGAGTTAAAAAAGTCACAGAAGAAAGAAAGACACAAAGTTTTAGATTACAATAGACATTAGACAATAGGTGCAGGAGTAGGCCATTCGGCCCTTCGAGCCAGCACCGCCATTCAATGTGATCATGGCTGATCATCCCCAATCATTACCCCGTTCCTGCCTTCTCTCCATATCCCCTGACTCCGCTATCTTTAAGAGCCCTATCTAGCTCTCTGTTGAAAGCTTCCGGAGAACCGGCCTCCACCGCCCTCTGAGGCAGAGAATTCCACAGACTCACAACTCTCTGTGTGAAAAATGTTTCCTCATCTCCGTTCTAAATGGCTTACCCCTTATTCTTAAAATGTGTGGCCCCTGGTTCTGGGCTCCCCCAACATCGGGAACATGTTTCCTGCCTCTAACGTGTCCAAACCCTTAATAATCTTATATGTTTCAATATGATCCCCTCTCATAGCGTTAGCATGCGAGGGTCGCTGGTCGGCGCAAACTCGGGAACATGTTTCCCGCCTCTAGCGTGTCCAAGCCCTTGACAATCTTGTATGTTTCAATGAGATCCCCTCTCATCCTTCTAAATTCCAGAGTGTACAAGACCAGCCGCTCCATTCTCTCAGCATATGACAGTCCTGCCATCGTGGGAATTAACCTGGTGAACCTACGCTGCACTCCCTCAATAGCAAGAATGTCCTTCCTCAAATTGGGGGACCAAAACTGCACACAAAACTCCAGGTAATACAAGGTCTGCAAAAATATGATTTCCTCTACAATGTCCCATCAAAAGCCGGTAGAGAACAGGTTAGACACAGAGCAAAGCTCCCTCTAATCTGTGCCTACACACGCTTGGAGGGCAAGGAAGGCATGAATTAGTCTTGCTTTAGTTTCAGTTTGTATCCACTCACAACGTCATCAGTGATAGAAATATAGAAACATAGAAAATAGGTGCAGGAGTAGGCCATTCGGCCCTTCGAGCCTGCACCGCCATTCAATATGATCATGGCTGATCATCCAACTCAGTATCCCGTACCTGCCTTCTCTCCATACCCCCTGATCCCTTTAGCCACAAGGGCCACATCTAACTCCCTCTTAAATATAGCCAATGAACTGGCTCAACTACCTTCTGTGGCAGAGAATTCCGGAGATTCACCACTCTCTGTGTAAAGAATGTTTTCCTCATCTCGGTCCTAAAGGAATTCCCCTTTATCCTTAGACTGTGACCCCTTGTCCAGGACTTCCCCAACATCGGGAACAATCTTCCAGCATCTAGCTTGTCCAACCCCTTAAAAATTTTGTAAGCTTCTATAACATCCCCCCTCAATCTTCTAAATTCCAGCGAGTACAAGCCGAGTCTATCCAGTCTTTCCTTATATGAAAGGCCTGACATCCCAGGAATCAGTCTGGTGAATCTTCTCTGTACCCCCTCTATGGCAAGAATGTCTTTCCTCAGATTTGGAGACCAAAACTGTACGCTATACAGGAGATAGGAGAAGAATTAGGCCATTCGGCCCATCAAGTGCACTCCGCCATTCAATCATGGCTGGTCTAACTTTCCCGCTCAACCCCATTCTCCTGCCTTCTTCCCATATCCCCTGACATCTGTACTTATCATGAATCTATCTCTCTGCCGTGAAAAAATATTCCCTGACTTGGCCTCCACAGCCTGTGGCAATGAATTCCACAGATTTACCACCCTCTGGCTGAATAAATTCCTTCTCGTCTCCTCAAGTCAAGTCGAGAGTGTTTTATTGTCATGTGACCCGGATGGAACAATGAAATTCTTACTTGCTGCAGCACAACAGAATATGTGAATATGTACATAATGGAGGTTGAGAAATAACAACAGACAATAGGTGCAGGAGTAGGCCATTCAGCCCTTCGAGCCAGCACCAAAAGGGAGGGAGAGAGAAAACGGGGAATTACAGACCAGTTAGTCTAACATCGGTGGTACACAAAAGGCTGGAGAAACTCAGCGGGTGCAGCAGCATCTAAGGAGCGAAGGAGATAGGCGACGTTTCGGGTCGAGACCCTTCTTCAGACTGGTCAGGGATCAGGGAAACGAGAGATATAGACGGTGATGTGGAGAGATAAAGAACAATGAATGAAAGCTATGCAAAAAAGTATCGATGATAAAGAAAACAGGCCATTGTAAGCTGTTTGTAGTGTGAAAATGAGACTTGGGTGGGGGAGAGATAGAGGGAATGCCAGGGCCCGAGGGCTGAGGGAGAGGTGGGAAGGGGTGGAGGCAGCCTGGGTTAACAGAATTGAGAACATTCAATGTTTAAGCCCAGAGGATGCAGACTCCCCAAGCGGAATATGAGGTGCTGTTCCTCCAACTTGCGGTGTTGCTCACTCTGGCCGTGGAGGAGGCCCAGGACCGAGAGGTCGGATACGGAATGGGAGGGGGAGTTGAAGTGCTGAGCCACCGGGAGGTCGGGTTGGTTATTGCGGACCGAGCGGAGGTGTTCGGCGAAACGATCGCCAAGCCTCCGCTTGGTCTCACCGATATAGATCAGCTGGCATCTGGAGAAACGGATGCAGTAGATGAGGTTGGAGGAGGTGCAGGTGAACCTCTGTCGGACCTGGAAGGACTGCTTGGGTCCCTGAAAGGGGTGGAGGGGGGAGGTGAAGGGACAAGTGTAGCAACTCTTGGGGTTGCAAGGGAAAGTGCCCGGGGAAGGGGTGGAAGGGAAGAATTGACAAAGGAGTTGCGGAGGGAGCGGTCTTTGCGGAAGGCAGACAGGGGGGGAGATGGGAAGATGTGGCGAGTGGTGGGGTCACGTTGGAGGTGCCGAAACTGGCGGAGGACTATGTGTTGTAAGTGCCGGATGGTGGGGTGAAAGGTGAGGACCAGGGGGACTCTGCCCTTGTTGCGAGTGGGGGAATGGGGAGAGAGGGCAGTGTCGCAGGGTATAGAGGAGACCCTGGTGCGATCCTCATCTACAGTGGGGGAGGGGAATCCCTGTTCTCTGAAGAATGAGGACATTTGTGATGACCTGGTGTGGAACACCTCATCCTGGGAGCAGATGCGGCGTAGACGGAGGAATTGGGAATAGGGGATGGAGTCCTTACAGGAAGCAGGGTGGGAAGAAGAGTAGTCCAGGTAGCTGTGGGAGTCTAACATCGGTAGTGGGGAAACTGCTGGAGTCAGTTATTAAAGATGGGATAGCAGCACATTTGGAAAGTGGTGAAATCATTGGGCAAAGTCAGCATGGATTTATGAAAGGTAAATCATGTCTGACGAATCTTATAGAATTTTTCGAGGATGTAACTGGTAGAGTGGATATGGGAGAACCAGGGGATGTGTTATATCTGGACTTTCAGAAGGCTTTGGACAAGGTCTCACATAAGAGATTAGTATACAAACTTAAAGCACACAGTATTGGTGGTTCAGTATTGATGTGGATAGAGAACTGGCTGGCAGACAGGAAGCAAAGAATAGGAGTCAACAGGTCCTTTTCAGGATGGCAGGCAGTGACTAGCGGGGTACCACAAGGCTCGGTGCTAGGACCCCAGCTATCTACAATATATATTAATGATCTGGATGAGGGAATTGAATGCAACATCTCCAAGTTTGCGGATGACATGAAGCTGGGGGGCAGTGTTAGCTGTGAGGAGGATGCTAGAAGGTTGCAAGGTGACTTGAATAGGTTGGATGAGTAGGCAAATGCATTGCAGGTGCAGTATAATGTGGATAAATGTGAGGTTATCCACTTAAACAGGAAAGTAGACTATTATCAGAATGGTGGCTGATTAGGAAAAGGAGAGATGCAACGAGGCCTGGGTGTCATGGTACACCAGTCATTGAAAGTAGGCATGCAGGTGCAGCAGGCAGTGAAGAAAGCGAATGGTATGTTAGCATTCATAACAAAAGGATTTGAGTATAGGAGCAGGGAGGTTCTACTGCAGTTGTACAGGGTCTTGGTGAGACCACACCTGGTGTATTGCGTACAGTTTTGGTCTCCAAATCTGAGGAAAGACATTCTTGCTATAGAGGGAGTACAGAGAAGATTCACCAGACTGATTCCTGGGATGGCAGGACTTCCATATGAAGAAAGACTGGATAGCCTTGGCTTGTACTCACTGGAATTTAGAAGATTGAGGGGGGGATCTTATAGAAACTTACAAAATTCTTAAGGGGTTGGACAAGCTAGATGCTGGAAGATTGTTCCCGATGTTGGGGGAGTCCAGAACAAGGGGTCACAGTTTAAGGATAAGGGGGAATTCCTTTAGGACCGAGATGAGGAAAATATTCTTTACACAGAGAGTGGTGAATCTCCCCCAACATCAGCAACATGTTTCCTGCCTCTATCGTGTCCAAACCCTTAATAATCTTATATGTTTCAATAAGATCCCCTCTCATCCTTCTCAACTCCAGAGTGTACAAGCCCAGCCGCTCCATTCTCTCAGCATATGACAGTCCCGCCATCCCGGGAATTAACCTTGTAATTCACTGGGTGAATTGGGAGGTGCAAGGCACTTATGAAAGCATGGAACTACCAGGCAGAAGACACATGCAGCTGTGGAGCAGCACAGACAATGTCCCACCTACTGGAGTGTGACGATGCCCTCCCCCCCAGTGCAGCCCCCAGGACCTGGCTGAACCGACCCGACCCGACCAGCTGTGACCTGCGCCAGATACTGGCAGAACCACATCTGAGATTGCAACGGACTCGAAGAAGACGACTGGGTGTATTCAAGATGTGAATCTATATAACCATATAACAATTAGAGCATGGAAACAGGCCCTCTCGGCCCTTCCAGTCCGTGCCGACCATTTATTTTCCCCTAGTCCCATCTACCTGCACTCGGACCATACCCCTCCATTCCCTTCCCGTCCATATACCTATCCACTTTACTTTTAAATGTTAAAATCGATCCTGCCTCCACCACTTCTGCAGGAAGATCATTCCACACAGCCACCACTCTCTGAGTAAAGAAGATCCCCCTCATGTTACCCCTGAACTTCTGTCCCTTAATTCTCATGTCATGCCCTCTTGTTTGAATCTTCCCGACCCTCAATGGGAAAAGCTTATCCACGTCAACTCTGTCTGTCCCTTTCATCATTTGAAAGACCTCAATCAAGTCCCCCCTTAACCTTCTGCGCTCCAAAGAATAAAGACCTAACTTGTTCAACCTTTCTCTGTAACTTAGTTGCTGGAACCCAGGCAACGTTCTAGTATATTCTGGAATTCTCTACCACAGATGGCGGTGGAGGCCAATTCACTGGATGTTTTTAAGAGAGAGTTAGATTTAGCTGTTAGGGCTAACGGAATCAAGTCCAAGTTACATGTGTTGTCACATGCACCAATTGGTACAGTGAGATTTGAGTTACCATACAGCCATACGAATACAAAGAACACAACACGCAATAGAGTTTAACATGAACCTCCCCGCACAGCGGAATCAGCGTTTCCCACTGTGAGGGAAGGCGATAAAGTTCCGTCATCCTAGGGATATGGGGAGAAGGCAGGAACGGGGTACTGATTTAGGATAGACAAAAGTGCTGGAGAAACTCAGCGGGTGCAGCAGCATCTATGGAGCGAAGGAAATACACTTTGTCACTGCACCCGCTGAGTTTCTCCAGCACTTTTGTCAACCTTCGATTTTCCAGCATCTGCAGTTCCTTCTTAATTGAATTGAATTACCTTTATTGTCATTCAGACCATTCGGTCTGAACAAAGTTTCGTGCCTGCAGTCATACATATATTAAAAGTAACAAAAACCTTACAATGAACACAAACTTAACATCCACCACAGTGAGTTCACCAAACACCTCCTCACTGTGGTGGAAGGCAAAAGCCTTAGAGTCTCTGTCTTCTTCCCTCCTTGTTCTCCCTCTGCGCTGAGGAGATCCAGGCCTCCGATGTTGCCGTCCACCAGGCCCGCGGCCGAGCCTCCGAAACCGGGCCGCTTAAATTTAGGACTGATTTAGGACGATCAGCCGTGATCACATGGAATGGCGGTGCTGGCTCGAAGGGCCGAATGGCCTACTCCTGCACCTATTGTCTATGTTTGTACGTATGAGCTGAGGCCAGGCTCCATATGATTGGCCCGTGGCTCAGCGACTGGCGGCTCTGCCAGTGCGGTTTGTCCCGGCCAGGCCCTGCACTCACTCACTCACCTCTTTCAGCCTGTGTAGGTGGGAGAGCTGCGCCAGTCTCCCGTGCTCGGATATCATGTTAAACGCCAGGTCCAGGCACTTCAGGTGTGTAAGATGCTCCAGCCCTGGAAACACAAGCACATCGGCAGGTTACACTCACTGCCACACCAGAGGCGCGGCAGAAAGGCAGAGCTCACACTCATGAGTTCACAAGTGATAGGGGAAGAATGAGGCCATTCGGCCCATCAAGTCTACGCCAACATTCAAGCATGGCTGGTCTATCTCTCCCTCCTAATCCAATTCTCCTGTCTTCTCCCCATAACCCCTGACACCCGTACTAATCAAGAATCTGTCTATCTCAATATCTAAAACAGCTAAATCATTTCTAAATATGGTTTAATTTAAAAAATAATGTGGAATCGTAGAGGCAGTGTGTGTGTGTGTGTGTGTGTGTGTGTGTGTATGTAGGGACATAATCTTTAACGCAGCAGGGAGACTCAAGACCTCCTTATAAAGAGAGCAGCATACCAGCTTTGCCTTCATTACTAAAAGCAATGCATATAAAAGCAAGCTATTGTTAGGTCTTTATTACTTGCGGTGCCCGGAATTAAATACAGAACGCCTGCAAGCGAACATATGAAAAACATTAAGGCTTTGGAGAGAGGGAGCTGGGGAGATTTACTAGAATGGTCCCAGGGATAAGGGCAGCTTCACGATCACGGAGGGGCTGTACAAACTGGGGCCAGAGGAGGTTAAGTCGCTGATAAACTAAGTTGGAAGAGATTGTTTCCGAATGACCAGAGGAGCAGTGAGTGGGGAACACACACACACACACACACACAGTGTGTCTAATGCCAAGAAACACACCGAGGGGAGAGGAGGGGAATATTCTATTTCCCCTTACAGAGAATAGGGAGGTTCAGTTTAGTTTAGAGATATAGCGTGGAAACAGGTCTTTTCCGCTATCTTTAAGAGCCCTATCTAGCTCTCCCTTGAAAGCATCCAGAGAACCGGCCTCCACCGCCCTCTGAGGCAGAGAATTCCACAGACTCTCAACTCTCTGGGTGAAAACGTGTTTCCTCATCTCCGTTCTAAATGGCTTACCCCTTATTCTTAAACTGTGGCCCCTGGTTCTGGACTCCCCCAACACCAGGAACATGTTTCCTGCCTCTAGCGTGTACAAGCCCAGCCGCTCCATTCTGTCAACATGTGACAGTCTTGCCATCCCGGGAATTAACCTGGTGAACCTACGCTGCACTCCCGCAATAGCAAGAATGTCCTTCCTCAAATTAGGGGACCAAAACTGCACACAATACTCCAGGTGTGGTCTCACTAGGGCTCTGTACAACTGCAGAAGGACCTCTTTGCTCCTACACTCAACTCCTCTTGTTATGAAGGCCAACATGCCATTGGCTCTCTTCACTGCCGGCTGTACCTGCACGCTTACTTTGAGTGACTGAGTGAAAAAGATGATGATGATGATGATTCAGTGAGAGAAGCCTCATCTCCTCTCTCCCACCAACCTCCAGCAGTGCCTCAGGGACGTCTCCCCCGGGCAGACTTACCACTGATGTCGTCCAGTTCGTTGTTGCGCAGGAGGAGGGTGACGAGCTGAAGCCGCGAGCAGGGATTGAAGACGGGCACCTTCTCTAGAACGTTGTAGCTCAAATTCACGTACTCCAGTTCAGCCAGCAGCTGAGTGCGGAAGGGGAAGGAGAGAAATAAAATACAGGCCTTTCGGCCCTCTGAGTCCGCCATGACCCCGTACTCTAGCTCTATCCCACACACTAAGGACAATGTAGTTGGAAACATAGAATATAGAAACATACATAAAAACATAGAAAATAGGTGCAGGAGTAGGCCATTCGAGCCAGCACTGCCATTCAATATTGTCATGTCCAATCATCCAAAATCAGTACCTCGTTCCTGCCTTCTCCCCATATCCCCTGACTCCGCTATCTTTAAGAGCCCTATCTAGCTCTCTCTTGAAAGCATCCAGAGAACCGGCCTCCACTGCCCTCTGAGGCAGAGAATTCCACAGACTCACAACTCTCTGTGAGAAAAAGTGTTTCCTGGTCTCCGTTCTAAATAGCTTACCCCTTATTCTTAAACTGTGTATGGCCCCTGGTTCTGGCCTCCCCCAACATCGGGAACATGTTCTCCCGCAGTTGCTGCCTCTCACCTTGAGATTCTCTGCGCAATCCCGGATTTGATTGTGGCTCAGGTCCAGCGTCCGTAGCACGTTGAGTAGTCCCTGCCGGAAGCCGGTAAAAAAAAAAAATTTAAAGACAAACAGCTCTTCAGACTTCAGAGGCAACGCGGAAACAGGCCTTTCAGCCCACCGGGTGCGTGCCGACCAGCGATCGCCATGGAAGGTAGACAAAAATGCTGAGGAAACTCATCGGGGTGAGGCAGCCTCATGCAATCCTCGCATGTCTCACCCGCTGAGTTTCTCCAGCATTTTTTGTCTACCTTCGATTTTTCCAGCACCTGCAGTTCTTTCTTAAACGTGTTCAAAGAAGGTGCGGGGCTGTGCCGGCAGCTTTGCGCAGGATGCGGTACTGAGAGAGCTCGGCGCCACGGATGATTACGGGGGGAAAAAATCCGCCTGCGGGCCGGATGATTTCGGATTACGGGCCGCATTCGGCCCGGGGGCCGTAGGTTGCCGAACCCTGCTCTAGCAGTTTGTTTTCGGCTTAGTGGAGTCAGGGGATATGGGGAGAAGGCAGGAACGGGGTATTGATTGGGGATGATCAGCCATGATCACATTGAATGGTGGTGCTGGATCGAAGGGCCGAATGGCCTACTCCTGCACCTATTGTCTATTGTCTATTATGCTGCTGGCCTTGCAGTGTAGATGGAGTCGATGGAAGGGAAGCATCGAAAGAGATTATCACCTCTTCCCCAGCTAACAATGGCCTCATTATGGGCTCATCTTATCTCAGTCCGAAGCATCCACATTGTCTGCATTCTGTATTTATTTCTATATTGCTATTACTACGAACTGACGCTAAACTGCATTTCGTTGTACCCATATTTGCATCTGTGCAATGACATTAAAGTTGAATTGAATTTAATTGAATTAAAGGGCCTGTTTCTGCGCTGTATCTCTAAACTAAATATGCAGAACTCCCTGAACCTTCTGAGGAAGTAAAGACAATAGACAACAGGTGCAGGAGTAGGCCATTCGGCCCTACGAGCCAGCACCGCCATTCAATGTGATCATGGCTGATCATCCACAATCAGTACCCCGTTCCTGCCTTCTCCCCATATCCCCGGACTCCGCTATTTTTAAGAGCCCTATCTAGCTCTCTCTTTAAAATATCCAGAAAACCGGCCTCCACCGCCCTCTGAGGCAGAGAATTCCACAGACTCACAACTCTCTGTGTGAAAAAGTATTTCCTCGTCTCCGTTCTAAATGGCTTACCCCTTATTCTTAAACTGTGGCCCCTGGTTCTGGACTCCCCCAACATCGGGAACATGTTTCCTGCCTCTAGTGTGTCCAAACCCTTAATAATCTTATATGTAAGATCCCCTCTCATCCTTCTAAATTCCTCGTCTCCGTTCTAAATGGCTTACTCTTTATACTTAAACTGTGTGTGGCCCCTGGTTCTGGACTCCCCCAACATCGGGACCCTTGAGATACAGCACCGTGTAGTCGGGATCGAGACCCCTGGTCTCCGGCGCTGCATTGGCCGTAGGACAGCAACTCCACCGCTGCGCCACCACGTTGGGGTGCATGCTTGGGGCCGGCCTCAAGGCCTGGGGAAGCCGTGCCTTACCAGCGAGCTGTCGAGTGAGGTGATGAAGTTGTTGCTGAAGTTGAGGGTGTGCAAGTCCAACCAGGGCAGGGCCGAGCTCAGGTCACCACCACACACCGAGATGATCTCCTGCTCGAGAGGGAGAGACAGCGTTAATACAAGTCGTCAAGTCAATAGAGTTCATTGTCATGTGTCCCAGATAGGACAATGAAATTCTTGCTTTCCTTCAGCACAACAGAATATAGACGGCATAAATACAGAACAGATCAGTGTGTCCATGTACCATAGAATATATATATATACACACACATGAATAAATAAACTGATAAAGTGCAAATAAACAGATAATGGGCTATATAACCATATAACCATATAACAATTACAGCACGGAAACAGGCCTTCTCGGCCCTTCCAGTCCGTGCCGAACATTTATTTTCCCCTAGTCCCATCTACCTGCACTCAGACCATACCCCTCCATTCCCTTCCATATACCTATCCACTTTACTTTTAAATGTTAAAATCGATCCTGCCTCCACCACTTCTGCTGGAAGATCATTCCACACAGCCACCACTCTCTGAGTAAAGAAGTTCTCCCTCATGTTACCCCTAAACTTCTGTCCCTTAATTCTCATGTCATGCCCTCTTGTTTGAATCTTCCCCACCCTCAATGGGAAAAGCTTATCCACGTCAACTCTGTCTATCCCTTTCATCATTTTAACGACCTCAATCAAGTCCCCCCTTAACCTTCTGCGCTCCAAAGAATAAAGACCTAACTTGTTCAATCTTTCTCTGGAACTTAGTTGCTGGAACCCAGGCAACATTCAAGTAAATCTCCTCTGTACTCTCTCTATTTTGTTGAATGTTCAGAGTTTTGTATGAATTGAGTTTAATAGCCTGATGGCTGTGGGGAAGCAGCTATTCCTGAACCTGGACGTTGCAGTCTTCAGGCTCCTGTACCTTCTAACTGAAGGCAGCGGGGAGATGAGTGTGTGGCCAGGATGGTGTGGGTCCTTGATGATGCTGGCTGCCTTTTTGAGGCAGCGACTGCGATAGACCCCCTCGATGGTGGGGAGGTCAGAGCCGATGATGGACTGGGCAGTGGTCACAGCTTTTTGCAGCCTTTTCTGCTCCTGGACGCTTAGGTTGCCGAACCAAACAGGAACAGCAGCAGGCTACACGGTCCTTCAAGCCTGCTGATGGATTGGGGGGGGCCGTGGGGGGGGGGGCCATGAGGGGTAGAAGTTTTTACACTGAGCGTGTGGAACGAGCTGCTAGAGGAGGTCGTTGGGGCTGGGGTAGTTGAAGAAACATTTAGACAGGTACATGGATCGGACAGGTTTAGAGGGATATTGTCCAAACACAGGCAGATGGGACGTGTAGCTGGGACATGTTGGTCAGTGTGGGCAAGGGCCTGTTTCCACGCTGTAACTCTCTATCGGTGCTGACAATGACAGGGCTGAGGTTTAGCTTGTTTGTTGGAGAGAGACGCGGCAGACTCACCTCGACAGTGTAGATGCAACGTGAGCAGACAAGGATCTCCAGCCTGGTGTAGACACCCCGCAGCCCTTCCAGGCAGTGAGGGGGAACCTGCTTCAGCTGGAAAACAGCAACGCAGACACGTACTATCACATAAACTATCACGTTTAGTGCTAAACAAGAGACAATAGGCAATCGGTGCGGGATTAAGCCCTTCGGCCCAGCACCGCCATTCAATGTGATCATGGCTGATCATCCCCAATCAGTACCCTGTTCCTGCCTTCTCCCCATATCCCCTGACTCCGCTATTTTGGACACGCTAGAGGCAGGAAACATGTTCCCGATGTTGGGGGAGTCCAGAACCAGGGGCCACAGTTTAAGAATAAGGGGTAAGCCATTTAGAACGGAGATGAGGAAACACTTTTTCACACAGAGAGTTGTGAGTCTGTGGAATTCTCTGCCTCAGAGGGCGGTGGAGGCCGGTTCTCTGGATGCTTTCAAGAGAGAGCTAGATAGGGCTGTTAAAGATAGCGGAGTCAGGGGATATGGGGAGAAGGCAGGAACGGGGTACTGATTGGGGATGATCAGACATGATCACATTGAATGGCGGTGCTGGCTCGAAGGGCCGAATGGCCTCCTCCTGCACCTATTGTCTATATTTAAGAGCTTCATCTAACTCTCTCTTGAAAGCATCCAGAGAACCGGCCTCCAGAGAACTCTTTAACTCCCCCTCCCATTCCCAATGTGACCTTTCTGTCCTGGGCCTCCTCCATTGTCAGGATTGAGGCCCAGCACAAATTGGAGGAGCAGCACCTCATATTTAGCTTGGGAAGTTTACACCCCAGCGGTATGAACATTGTGTAGGAAGGAACTGCAGGTGCTGGTTTAAACCGAAGATAGACACAAAATGCTGGAGTAACTCAGCGGGACAGGCAGCATCTCTGGAGAGAAGAAATGGATGGCTCGCAGGCGACATGTTTGAGGGTGAGAGGCACTAGGGCTACGGAGAGAAGTCGGCCCGCCAAGAACAAAGGTGGGCCCTTCCACGGGGGGGGGGGGGGTGTGGGGGCAGGGGCCACCGAGTACAAAGGAGGACCCGGCGTGCAGAAGGGTCATCGTACAAGGAAGGACCTGGAGGAGGGAGGCCAATAGACAATAGGTACAGGAGTAGGCCATTCAGCCCTTCGAGCCAGCACCACCATTCATCCACAATCAGTGCCCCGTTCCTGCCTTCTCCCCTTATCCCCGGACTCCACTGTTTTTAAGAGCCCTATCTAGCTCTCTCTGGAAAGTATCCAGAGAACCTGCCTCCACCGCCCTCTGAGGCAGAGAATTCCACAGACTCACCACTCTCTGTGAGAAAAACCGTTTCCTCGTCTCCGTTCTAAATGGCTTACCCCTTATACTTAAACTGTGTGGCCCCTGGTTCTGGACTCCCCCAACATCGGGAACATGTTTCCTGCCTCTAGTGTGTCCAAACCCTTAACAATGTTTCAATGAGATTCCCTCTCATCCTTCTAAACTCCAGTGTGTACAAGCCCAGCCGCTCCATTCTCTCAACATATGACAGTCACGCCATCCCGGGAATAAACTTGTGAACCTCCGCTTCACTCCCACAATAGCAAGTATGTTCTTCCTCAAATTAGGGGACCAAAACTGCACACCAATACTCCAGGTGTGGTCTCACTAGGGCCCTGTACAACTGCAGAAGGACCTCTTTGCTCCTGTACTGCTCCAGTAAAACCCCCGGTGTGAGTGTGAAGGCACACACCTCCAGATTCAGGAACGGTTTCTTCCCGGCTGTTATCAGGCAACTGAACCATCCCACCACAACAAGAGAGCAGTCCTGAACGACTATCTACCTCTTTGGTGACACTCGGACTATCCTTGATCGGACTTTGCCGGCTTTACCTTGCACTAAACGTTATTCCCTTATCATGTATCTGTACTCTGTGGACGGCTCGATTGTAATCACGTATTGTCTTTCCGCTGGCTGGTTAGCACGCAGCAAAGGCTTTTCATTGTACCTCCGCACACGTGACAATAAACTAAACTGAACTCTAGCGTTGACCCAGCTCGCGAAACCATGTCTACCCATTTGTTTTGGCAACCAAGTTGTATGAACATTGACCTCTCTAACTTCAGATAGCCCTTGCTTTCCCATTCCATCCCCCCCCCCTTCCCAGTTCTCCCACTCGTCTTACTGTCTCCGACTACATCCTATCTTTGTCAATGGATAGACAATAGGTGCAGGAGTAGGCCATTTGGCCCTTCATGCCAGCACCGCCATTCAATGTGTCCCGCCCCCGCCCCTGACATCTGTCTGAAGAGGGGTCCCGCCCCGATACGTCGCCCATTCCTCC